>JAWQFJ010002354.1:0-45000 GCA_034096865.1 Theodoxus fluviatilis
CTGGTCAGCAGCCGGTCTTGCTATTCTTGTGCAGTGGAAGTGTGGCATCTTTCACTCCTCTCATGCTCACCACATTCAGTATAGGGGACTTGTCTTATAGAGCAGCATGTCTCTCAAACTGCTTCAGAAGTGGGGTAGTCCATGAGGAATTTGACCCCAATTTATCGTGCCTCCATGCAACTGCTGTCTTGGACTATTGGAATATGATGCACGAGGCAGTGGGCAGATGCTTCACATCTGTACGGGGAGATAGACGACCCTGCCCTCCACGAGCCTCCCGCTGCCTTGCGGGTAGCCTTGGGAAAGGCAAAGGCTAAGGGAGCAAACCCTGAAAGAAAATGTGTGGTGCTAACACGGTACCACTGGGCGAAAGACCTCCGTGATGCAGGTCACCGGCCAGGGCGGACAGGTCCACGATGGATCCAACACCCATGTGTTCACGACCAGGGCGACCCTCCAGGTGGGAGGACCTCGGCTGTGGTCGGGCTTGGAGAGGGATGGGCTCCGCCAAGCTGTATCAGCCCCAGACACACCACATGATGGAGACGGATACAAGCCCTGGAGATGAGATGCTACCGCAAGATTCTGAACATCTCATATAAAGACCATGTCACGAATGAGGAAGTCAGCAACAGGATCAGGAGAGCATTTGGACACTACGAAGACCTGCTCTCAATCGTGAAAAGCACGTGTCAAGAGGCAGTGGGCTGGTCAAGACCATCCTGCAAGGTACCATACCAGGTGGGAGAAGGAGAGGCAGGCAGAGAAAGAGGTGGGAAGACAACATCAAAGAGTGGACAGGCTTGACCTTTGCTGACTCACAGCGAGCCACAGAGGATAGAGATCGATGAAGGAAGATTGTCCGAAAGTCATCAGTGGTGCCTCAATAACCCATCTCAGGGTTAAGAGACTGAACTGAACTGAACTGCACGAACCATTTTAATACCAATATTTAGAATAAAATGTGAGTGCTTTATCCCAGGAGTATTTCTTGTATTAAAATAGGCATTAGGAAATAAGGATCAGCCTGTCTGTCTAGAGTGGTGGAATTTTACCTATTATGGACCTGTTTGCCTGCACAATTTGGACGTATTTTGTTCACCAAAATTTTCTGCACCAAAATGTTTTGCTTTCCAAAATACTTTTTTTTTTAATGATCATGATTATTTCTACACATTTTTTCTGTTCATTTGTTCTTTGGTCCAGAATATTCCTAGTTCTGGGTCGTTGTTGGCACTGGTAAGTCTGAAGACCTGAAAACTGAAAATACTCTAACTTTTCTCAAGAGACTTAATTTTTCTTTCAATTGTACTCTTCTCTGTATTTGAGTGTAAGCAGGTCTGCTAGTAGTGTGTGGTTGTTGAAGAGCTGTACTTTTTCAAAGGGGAATGAGATCATCATGCAAGAAGTGCGGTTGAAATGCTGTAATGTTTTCCTCCAGAGTCAACATTACTGCAAGCAAAGAAACAGTCCAGGAATGATTTGTAGAAAAGAATTATTAAAAGTGGAATAGTGTGAAAGGTGAGGAAGAGTTTTGGTTTACAGTTGGTCCCGGAGAAGTATTGTCTGCAAGAAGTGCATCACCATCACACACACTGTTGCTTTGCAGGAGGACGATGACCTGGCCAAATGGCGGCGCTACTGGTGTGTGCTCAAAAACCTGCAGCTGGCATGCTGGTCATCACCCACAGACGTGGAGGTCACCCAGCCCCTGCTGACCATTCCCATCACCAAGGTAACCTTCTCTCCCTGCCACACCTATTGGCAGCCTCATGCCCCCCTCTTCCTGGCTACTGTGTACGTGTGCCACCATGGCTAGCTTGTATGCTGTCTCTATGGCATCATCAGTTTCTGGTGCGCAAGTGTTTTGCACAGTTGGCAAAGCATATGAAGATGGCTACGGTTCTCAAAGCCTGGACCTACATGTATGTACTGTCACATTATCATGAGCACCAAATTGACAAGTTTGCCTCCTTATATGCACTCTGAAAGGAGTTGTGATCCAAGTTGCTCAATGCTTCACTTGTGTCCCTTTTGATTCATATTGTTAATGTATGTTCATGGTCTTGGTTCCTTTTGTAGCTTCCTGATAGTTATGCAGTGTGTTCAATCTTGGGTATTACTTGCAAATAAAGAGTTACTTCCCTTGGTTAGTCCTGTTGTATTGGCCTCGGTTTATGATCACTCAATGAACCAGCAATATCAGTGACTTAAAGCTTTCAAATATACCTCTTGCTGTCACCTGGCAAATGTATCTGTTTGCCTGGATTACCAACAAAAGCTTGAGAGACCTGTCAAAATATATGTTAATTTCTTGTATGCCCCTCTACCACACATAAAAAAATGGACATGTACCCTTGCAGAATACAGCAAAAAAAAGTTTAGTCTCTTTTTAAAACTGATTTCCTTTTTTTTGTTGTAGAACACTCAGATCAGTGATGCAGACCCTTCAACTTGTAAGCGGCCCCACGCCTTCTTGATCCGGACGTGTGACAGGAACGGCATCTTTGAACACATCCTGACTGCTGAAAGCCCAGAAGACCTGGCACGGTGGTGGGACGGATTCCAGCAGCACCTCTTAGACCAAGGTATGTCTGTGTCTTTATGGCTATGGTGACGGTGCCATCACCTGCAATGGACCACAGCTTGACCTGTCATGGGCTTCATTTCTCCAGACAAATCCTCCTCTAAAGCATGTCAGTCAAGCTAATGTCCTTAGCCCAGACCTTCAGAGTCTCGAGAAGAAGAAGAAAGCTTCTATTGATATGTTTGTCTATTGTTTTGTATGTGCACTCTGATATATATTGGTTCATCACCTACAGTGTACAGACTTCTAATAAAGCTTGTAATGTAAGCTGTATTGTTTAGAAATTTTCTGAAAATTTTCAATGAAATTGGAGAGTAGGAGATGCAGTTTAGATTGTATTTGCATTTAATGTGGAATGAAATTTGTATGTCCTTCTGATTCATGCTCTCTCTCTCTCTCTCTCTCTCTCTCTCTCTCTCTCTCTCTCTCTCTCTCTCTCTCTCTCTCTCTCTCTCTCTCTCTCTCTCTTTTCCCAACTCAGCTCTCTAGATTTACTTCTGCATGGCAGCATGCTTCATATTCATGCCCAAGTACAAATCAGAAGTCATCATATTTGTGAAGGATATTACTCTGTGGCTAGGATAATCTGAGCTCTGTGTCTGTACAGCCCTGTGGAAGCAAGCCTGTGACATAGTGATGTCCATACGACCCGGCTCCAACCGCCGCAGCCAAGTCTTCATCAGGAAAGGCTCTCTGTATGATGAAACCCCCATCCACCACAGCTCAAGTAAGAACCTGAATTGTCTCTTCTTGTGTTGACATATTTTGATCCCTGTCTGCTTCTTATCCATTATGTAGAGATCATTTGCAGGCATCATTGTCTCCACTGTCTTTTTTTTTTTGCTTCTCTGGCAATATTTTTTAAAATAGTTTTTTGTTTTTTTGTTTGTAGTTTTTTTAGTGTTTTTTTTTAATAAGTTTTTTGAAATCATAATGTTTTAGTCTAATTCCTTCTATCTTAGTGTTGTTCTGCTGCTGATACAGCTCTAAGCCATTATTCTCATGTATGCAATTCCTGCTTTTCTTCCCTAGGTAAAGTTGCAAGCAAATAGGAGTGTAAGGTACTGTCTCTGTCCCTTCCTTCCCTTCTTCTTCCTGGTCTTCCTGGTCTTCCTAGTCTTCCTGGTCTTCCTGATCTTCCAGCCCACACACCTGGTCCAAAGTGCCACTTTGGTGTGGGATGTGGTGTAGGAAGCTCAGTAACTGCCTGCCTAGCTCACCAGAACTTCCATGCACTGCAACATTACTACTTTCCTGGCAACACAGGCCTTAGTGACTGATCACACACAGTCTTTGACTCTCATGAATGCAGGTGATTGAAATGATCTGTGTCCTAGATCAGAATCTAAAGATGTGCATGTCAAGAACCAGAAACTCTCTCAAAGTATATTCACACCAGTGCCACTTTTGTTTATTTTTCTTAATTTTTTGTTTTTTCCTTCTTTGCCAGACAACTGGATTGATAAAACACAGTCTTGCACATGAGCACGTCTTAAGACAAACTGATAATGATGTGGAAACATCTACAAAAGCCCAAACTGTGTTTTGCTCATTTAGTTGTGTGAAGTGCAGACATCTGAAGCAAAATCATCTGCACTGGAAGGAGAACTGTTGCAGAAATACACACTTCCAGCAATGAGAAATCCTTGGAAACCAGACATTCATACACTCGGTTCTGAATACTAACAAAGTCACCTACTAAACTTGCTTTGGGAGTTAATTGCTACTGAGTAGTTGGAGTTAAAAGCACACAGTGCACATTAACATAACCAGGAGCATTGTTACTAGACGTGGTATAGGGAACCATATAACCTGCTTGCCTGGGGAGCATAGTGTCATACAGACAAGCCACAAACTGGAACTGCTGTGCTTATTTATTTAGAAAAAGAGGATGTATGATTTCAAACAGTTAACTAATTAACTCCTGACATGGGTGAAGGGAAGGTGTGGGATACATGGCGAACTGGGGCAGACGTGTAGAATGATGCACTGGCTGTGCAGAGGGTAAGTCTATACTGCTACAACCATGCTGAGACGAGATACACTAATACTGGGAGGGCTTCAGGAAGCTTCTGAAGAACAGGCTACCTGCACTACCTGAATACTGGTTGTTGGTTTGAGATGACTGGCCTTGTTGTGAGAGTTACTATGCAGATACATTGTGGGACTTTCAGTGCCAAAAGCACTCAGTTTCATGACTGCCTCCAGAATGAAATATGTTATTTCACCAGAGTTTGATTTTCCCTTCTGCTTTTGACATGCTAAATCTGGTAGAAGACTGCTCCTTTTAAAGATCCCTTTTACATGATTGAAAAGAAGGCATGAATTTGATATATTACTGTAATGACTAAATTATTATTTAATGTGGATTATATTAATACGTTACATGTGGAGAGATGTGCGTCAAATGGAGGAATGTGCACATGCTATCTGCTGGGTTTTTTTAATAATCGGTTTGTGAGTCAGCATCTGTAAGCTTAGAGAGAGAGAAAAAAACTGCATGATTTTTCCTCCTTTTTAAAATGTGCACTGTCATTTATCTAAAAAAGACTCGCTGGTTTATTCTCTGCTTGGAAGTTGGAGTTTTTTCCTCCCTCCCTCCCTCCCACCCTCTTGCACTCTCTCTCTCTCTGCCTCTCTCTCCCTCTCTCTCTCACTACTTTCTAATACTTGTTTATTTGTTGCATATGTTTGGTTGGCTGCTCACAAATATTTCTTTCTTAAATGCCTTCTTTTAACTTTTTTCTTTTTTAAATTCCTTCTTTTATTTCAACCCCTCTCTTTCTCCTGCAGTATGCTGAAGTGTCTGTCTCAAGTGTGTGTCTGTCAGTCTGTTTGCCTCTGTAAAGTGTGATGAAATTTAGAAAAAATATCTGGATGATTTTGAAAAGTTGTGAATTTGTTCCAACATTTCATCTGCTCTTCACACTCTGACTGTTGCAGAGGAGGAGGGGGAGGGCAGTGTGTTGAAGGAGCTGGAGATGGACGAGGCACACCTGAATCAGATGCTGTCGCAGCTGAGGGGTGAGGCCAACCAGATCCGTGGAGGGGAGCCTGGGGACCACTCCACCAGCTAGACTGACCCTCCATCTCCTGCTCACAGACATGTGTCCTTCACAAGCAGCCAGCCATCCTCCAGTCCATTGTGGAAACATCAGTTTGGCTGGAACTGATTGGTCCACAGGGAGGAGAAAGTCCCAAAGAGAAGACGAAATTGCTGCCATTTGCTCTTTTGTTGTTGAGACGCCAATCACTGGACTGCTTGAGTGTTGACTGTTGTCTGGCCTTGCCAGCCAGCTTTCTCTCCTCTCCTTGTTGCTGTGCCGATGTTCTCCACAGGACAGAACTTGCTCATTCAGGGCTGTGGCCCATTGTGTTGTGTGGCATTGGAAGCTGAACTTGAATGGATCTGTGGATGCATCGTCACGCCAGCCCTGGGAGGCGGCACTCTCATGGGAGAGCTGGACAGATGATTTTTAGAAGTTTCAACTTATGAATAGTGATGTCTCTCTGTTGCTCATTGCTTGCAGAAATCTTTGTTCCTGACCAGGCATGTGGTGGACTGTTTTTGGTGGCTAGTTGTTGAAGGGACAGTGATGAGAGGGTTTTATTTTGCGGAGTTTTGTGTGTGTGTTTTTTTCCCGTTTCAGGGGGGTAAAAGTCGGTGGATGAGATTTCCAGAGTTGCTACATGGCAGTAAAGACTGGTGCAAGATTTGCTTAAAGAGTAGTTGTGTTGTTCTGTGCTTGGACTGCTTCACTGAAACTGTTGATCTCCATGCTCATGAAAACCTGACATGAAAGTGGAGTGGGGTTACCAGTACGCCAACAAGATGCCCTCGCTATTGAATGGTGCCTTGCAGAGATTCCAAGACTGACTTCCCAGAAGAGGTGCAACGCCAGTCTACTAGTCTTCCTGGAGCTTGCATTTGCAATGTCCAAGAGGAAGTGAGGACATTACCAAGCTACATACATGGGCAGGCCTGCCTGCATTTGGTTATTATTGAATTCAGCATGTCTTCAATCATTAATGGATCAAAGCAAACTATGACGCATTCCAAAGATTACTTTTATTTTTTCCTTTGACTTTGAGTCGCTACATGGAGACATATTGTTTGACTGTTTTTGGTTTACATGGACCAGATTTACTCAGTGTGTCATGATGTATATCGGTGTTTCCTCTCCCCTATTGTCATGCTGTCTAGATTCCAGAATGTGAAAGCTACTGAAGACTTGTATTGTGCCTCAGTTGTTACTGTCTACAAGTCTCTTTCACTGTGGTGGTGATATGTGCATACAGAATGGATCAAACTCTACAAACAGTTGTAAATGTTTGTTTGTCCACTGTTATACTTAGAGAGCCTGTCATTTCAACAAGCTGGATGTTGTTTGGGCATAAAAGGAAACAGATGTTGATGTCAGAGTTCTACTCAAAGGTAATGTTTAAAGACCAGTGATTTAGATTTCCTAGTCGTAATTGGTGGATAACATTCATTCATTCTCTAATCATCTATAATATACCAGACTAATTCATTCCCTGCTTTGTTCTCTCCATTCAAGATATGAATATCATACTAATGCTTCAAGTCCATCAATTTCTGCTCAGTAGTTGTATAAACCTCTTTCAAAATTATGAATGTATTGTACAGCATTTATGGAATTGCAGCATTTAGCAATTTGTTGAATACATTTACATATGAACATGAATATGCATGGACTAGTGATGACCCCTGTCACAAAGTTCAATATGATCCCATGTCTTCACAGCTTGTCCTGCGTTTCTGCTAAGCGGCAATCTTTGGGCAGAAAATGTTTTTGAAATTCGATGGCATTTCTATCTCATCACATGTCCCAGTATTTTCATGTAAGTTAACTCAGAATGATTATCATCACCGACCAGTTGTGCAATTTGTTGTATAAAAAATGTGCAGGAAAACCTTGTAGCCCATGTAGCATTTGAGAGAGTTGTTGTAGCCGACTTGGAGACCTTCCTACACATTTGCAAGTATCTGACCAGGTTGACATGTGCCTAGTCTATGTGTGTACAGTGCATTTCCAGTCAGTATGATACCTACATACGTAGTGTATACTTGCCAGTAATACTGACCGACTGTTACCTCACTGAAAAGGCCATACTGCCACAGATTTGAAGGGGGGAAATTCATTAAGTCCCTCAACTTAAGTCCCTCAACTTAAGTCCCTCAACTTAAGTCCCTCAACTTAAGTCCCTCAACTTAAGTCCCTCAACTGCTGCAGCCTGACTGGGTAGTTTGAGTTTGTGTCACTCATCATGTGTTGCCTGATTGTTTGTACATAGAGAGCAGTCCTAGTTGATACTGCCATAGAGCTCAGGCTTCAAAGCACAGTGGGAAAAATCAATTGGTTTTGTAGAGAGGGAAAACTTTTTACAGTTTTTGTCATGCTTGGAATGGAAAAAGAACCTAACCAGGGGAGCATTGATTTGACTCCTACTGAGGGACCGTTCATGTCGATGGCCCCTTTAGAAAGGATGTTGTGGTCTCAGCACTGCATGGTTACAACATGAATGTGTAATTTTGAAGTACAACTTCCAGCTCGTTTTGTATTCCCAATTTAATGGTGCAGAAAATTTGCAATGCATGTTGTTGTGAGCTGTTTTAGTCACCATACTTGATGTTCAGTTCCATTTTGTGTTGTTCTGTGTTTTGGTGTCATGGATCATTTGATGTTGAATGCTCATGCTCATCAGAAGTGGTTTCAGCATTAGTGGAAGCTACAGGGGGGAAAAATTAAGTGGCATCAGCCAGAGTTGGAGAAAAACTGCCATTTACTGTGCTTCTATGAACTGACTAGAATAAACTTGAAGTTCATTGCATTCCTTGCCTGCCTGTTATTTTTGGTTCTTCATCTATTATTTTCCATTCATCATACTATTTGGTGCAAGAAAAACTACGGATTCCTGTTGCAGCTGCATTACTGTAGCATGTGTCTCTTTGCTCTGTGCTCATCTGTATCTGCTTTGAAGGTAGCTTGGCCTTGTGTTCTCTGTTGGAGTTTGCACCCAGTCTGACTGCGTTGTTGTTCTTCAAGGATGCTATCTTCTATCATTCATTGCCGATGATGATGATTGTAATGATGGTAGATAAACACATTATCTATGACATGAAATTTGTCGCTCAGCAAATGTTGCATATACTCTACTGTCCTCCCAATAGCAGTGCAAAGTCTTCCAAAGCAGCTTTTCTGTACAGAACTTCTGTTGTCATCAGTATTTCACATGCAGTCACAACATTAAAAACTGGCATTCATTGTGATAGAACACATGTAGTTCCTTCCAGCGCTGCCAGTAGATGCAGAATCTGCACTGCCAGTGTAGATAGGCCCACCTCTAACTTCTATGTGATGTTGACTCCAACAAGCCTTTAGGGCAATTTTCAAACTGTTCAATTATGTAGACTCCAAGGAAAATAGTGAAAGGATCTCATCTTGTTACACAAAGATACTTTGTTTATTGGAAGCAGCAGTATAGCTGGACTTGTTGAAACCTCTGTAGACCATATTGTAGTTATGTTCTGCAAACAACTTTGGGTGTCATGGTATTGTAGCTTGTAACATCGTGGGTCATGTTGTTGACTTAGTGTGTACAAGTCTGTTCTGCATTATTTATAGTGCAGGACACAGGTCACTTGTTCTTTGTTTGCACTGGTGTCCCAAGGAGCTGGAATAAATTTGTTGTCAAGCAGTTAATACCAAAGTTCCTCATGTAGTGTGCCTTGTGAACTTTGCCCTTTTCCAAACTGCATATAATTGTTGTGTTTGAAATCAGCCAAGCTGCTGTTTTCATTACATGTTACAATGGCATTTTGTCCATATTTCCATGACATGGAAAGATTTAGAAATCCTTTAATTTCTTTAGTGTAATTGACTTCCAGTGGCTGCTTATACTATTCTGTAATAGTGATTTCTCACATCTTCCAAGATCACATGCAAAGTTATGTGACTAGTCTGGTTTGAGTGTGGTTGATAAGTAAACAATGACACTCTTTGTGAAAAATGCTCTCATCTGAATCGTCTTTTGCACGTGGGTCTCTCCACACTACTGTCAGCTTATCTTGGAAAAGTAGTTGAAAATGATTCCACTTGTGTGCCATTGCATATAGGAACATCCAGGAACTGGGGGGCAAATAAAGTTTTTGGAATTTTTTTCTCTTCTAAATATCAAGCACAAACTTTTTAAGTTACCATAGCAATGAACTGTGAACATTAACTTGAGTATTTAGCAAGTTTGAAGCAACACTCTTCCAATGGATTCATAACATCAGATATGGTCTTGAGGGCATTCATTCTCTTAGAAATGATTTGTCTCCCCACTCCTCAAACAGTGCCACTTTTCATCTCTGACCACTGGACTGACCAGAAGATGATAATGCAGTAGGTCAAAAGAATGAGAGAAATCATATGCACCTAGACACATATACACAAACACACAAATTATCAGTGGTTTACTCTTTTTCTTTGCCAATTAGCTCAAATCTTACTATGTCATCCTTATATGTGAACTATAACTTTGTTATGGTCATATCCTTTCATTTATAATTATGTAGTTTGTGTCTTTGTTAGACCAACTTCTTGAAAACTGTTCAGCATACTCTCCACTAAACTACTTCATTGAAACAGGTTGCCCTCTGTGATCCTGCTCAAAATCTTATCTAAATATGACACTATCACACTGAATGGCCCATGGCTGGCAAGGAAATGCTCTATTTAAGTATAACAGACAGCTCCTTAATGGCATGTGCAATGCTCCTGATCAATGCTTGAATTGTTGCATTGCTTGTTACATTCAATAACCCTTCAACAGCTTGTCATCATGACAGGAGTGTTGTCATCTCATAGCCAGTTGTCATGGTGCAGATTTCAGCCAACACTACCAACTATCGGGCATCATGCATGGTTTTGATGTTCATCTTCAAGTTCCCTAGGCAAAGCAGGCCACTGTTGTAGGACTGCCATGACCATGATTCCATTGTTATCCCTCTTTAAACTTCGGCTCACAGGAAGCAAGGAGAACTGGTTTATCTGCTGTCAGTATATGTCTGTTTTTCATCCATTCCTGTCCTGTTTTGTTGGTGTTTGTCCTTAGCTAATAATAAATCTTTGATTTAAATAGTTCCATGCATAGTTGTCTTTTTTCATCAGTGAAACTTAACAATGTATAAATGTGGTGTGACAAGTTCAGTGAATGGGCATATGTACTATGTAATATCATCAGAACATTAATTTTTTGCTGCTGCATAATGGTAGTAGGCCTAATTTCAAGCACTTCAACACAGACATACAACGTCCAAGGGACGATGTAACTACTGAAAACACAAAGTTTAATGTCACTCATGAAGAAGTAAACAACCAGGTATAAGCATGAAAAACGAGAATACTTCAACAAATAATTCACCAAAAAGTGACCAAAGATGGAGATTACAGGTTGAAAATAGGGAATAACTTGTTCAGATGTCATGAGTATTCTTGTATGGGGAAAAAAAGAGGTAAACACATCTCTCAAAGACAATGCTCAGATCCCGAGACGGTCCCGTCTCTGTGCAGAGCTGGCTGAAACCAACGGCTGCAATTTCGTGCTGAGAGCGAGCCTGTCTGTGGCCATTTTGGATGGTTTCGCACGTTGATTGGTCGAGGGTGGCGTACAGTGGGGCTGTGGACGGATTCATTCTGAGCAATTCTTACATCGTCTTCACCTAGAATCGTTGGCCAACCGTTCTGACATTCAGATGTTGTTATCGCGAACTTGGAACTCCAGCATGCAGCGTCCACAGGAAACCCGAATGACCACAGGGATTGTTTGGAGGCGCTGGAATCCCTGATGCAACACCTGCACGTACGTCTACCTACTCAACCTGGACGAGGTTGCTCATGAATACATGTTCGCAAAAAACAACACGCACACACAAAAATCACCAAAGATCAGTGAGCACTTTCTGCTGCTCCATCAAACGAGACAGAAAGACAAAACGAACATAATCTAAATGTTCTAATTCACCTCGGGGGGAAACCAAACATACAAATTACTGGTGAAGAAAGACGACCGCCGTTGAGAAGTTCTCTTTTCTTCCTTTTCCCCTTCTTTTCCTTCCATTTGAAGGTAAACGTCGTGTGGCAGGGCGAGAGGGAGTGAGAGGCCATTCTAAGTAAGCAGCTTCTTATCTTTCATTAAAGCATTGAAAATCATTGACTTATAGCTGACAGTATTTCTAGGTCACTGGCACGGAAAGACGCATATCAGAAAACGAGGCAGTTTCTACGCGTGCACAGCCACCAAAACAGGACCGAAAACATGGAGAGAGACTCACACAGTGGTTATCAGTGCTCACCAAAACCTAATAAGCGGGAACCGAAAGTCGATACTTTGTTAAGCCTACATGATGTAAGTCCATGACGTACCTGGTACTAGAACGGGGACAAATGTAAATCTCTCTCTCTCTCTCTCTCTCTCTCTCTCTCTCTCTCTCTCTCTCTCTCTCTCTCTCTCTCTCTCTCCCTTCCTTGTGCGGGTTCAAAACGATTGTGTCAAAGTGGAGAGGTCGCCCTACTGCCGTAGTACTGGCACGGAAACTACGTAGAAATACCTGGCGCTTGCTTTCAATGCATGTAACAGTCACTGTTAGACTACAGTGACTGAAGAGGCGAAAGACGCGAATCTGCAAACCCGATTTATTGAAGAGCAACCGTGAAGTACTTGTACAAAGAAGATGTAGTCGACTACTGCTCCTCTGATTGTGTGCGCGCGGGGGGGTATATTTACGATGAAGACAAGTTGAGGACAACTATTATAGGTGAGCGGACAAGAGCGCACGCACACGGGTGCAAGAGAGAGAGAGAGAGAGAGAGAGAGAGAGAGAGAGAGACAGAGAGAGAGAGAGAGAGACAGAGAGAGAGAGAGAGAGAGATTTACATTTGTCTCCGTTCTAGTACCAGGTACGTCATGGTGTTGCATCATGTATCGACTTTCGGTTCCCGCTTATTAGGTTTTGGTGAGCACTGATAACCACTGTGTGAGTCTCTCTCCATGTTTTCGGTCCTGTTTTGGTGGCTGTGCACGCGTAGAAACTGCCTCATTTCCTGATGTGGCGTCTTTCCATGCCAAAATGACATAGAAATACTGTCAGCTATAACTATAAGTCAATGATTTTCAATGCTTTAATGAAAGATAAGAAGCTGCTTACTTAGAATGGCCTCTCACTCCCTCTCGCCCTGCCACACGACGTTTACCTTCAAATGGAAGGAAAAGAAGGGGAAAAGGAAGAAAAGAGAACTTCTCAACGGCGGTCGTCTTTCTTCACCAGTAATTTGTATGTTTGGTTTCCCCCCGAGGTGAATTAGAACATTTAGATTATGTTCGTTTTGTCTTTCTGTCTCGTTTGATGGAGCAGCAGAAAGTGCTCACTGATCTTTGGTGATTTTTGTGTGTGCGTGTTGTTTTTTGCGAACATGTATTCATGAGCAACCTCGTCCAGGTTGAGTAGGTAGACGTACGTGCAGGTGTTGCATCAGGGATTCCAGCGCCTCCAAACAATCCCTGTGGTCATTTGGGTTTCCTGTGGACGTTGCATGCTGGAGTTCCAAGTGCGCGATAACAACATCTGAATGTCAGAACGGTTGGCCAACGATTCTAGGTGAAGACGATGTAAGAATTGCTCAGAATGAATCCGTCCACAGCCCCACTCTGTAAGCCACCCTCGACCAATCAACGCGTGAAACCATCCAAAATGGCCACAGACAGGCTCGCTCTCAGCGCGAAATTGCAGCCGTTGGTTTCAGCCAGCTCTGCACAGAGACGGGACCGTTTCGGGATCTGAGCATTGTCTTTGAGAGATGTGTTTACCTCTTTTTTTCCCCATACAAGAATACTCATGACATCTGAACAAGTTATTCCCTATTTTCAACCTGTAATCTCCATCTTTGGTCACTTTTTGGTGAATTATTTGTTGAAGTATTCTCGTTTTTCATGCTTATACCTGGTTGTTTACTTCTTCATGAGTGACATTAAACTTTGTGTTTTCAGTAGTTACATCGTCCCTTGGACGTTGTATGTCTGTGTTGAAGTGCTTGAAATTAGGCCTACTACCATTATGCAGCAGGAAAAAAAATAATGTTCTGATGATATTACATAGTACATATGCCCATTCACTGAACTTGTCACACCACATTTATACATTGTTAAGTTTCACTGATGAAAAAAGACAACTATGCATGGAACTATTTAAATCAAAGATTTATTATTAGCTAAGGACAAACACCAACAAAACAGGACAGGAATGGATGAAAAACAGACATATACTGACAGCAGATAAACCAGTTCTCCTTGCTTCCTGTGAGCCGAAGTTTAAAGAGGGATAACAATGGAATCATGGTCATGGCAGTCCTACAACAGTGGCCTGCTTTGCCTAGGGAACTTGAAGATGAACATCAAAACCATGCATGATGCCTGATAGTTGGTAGTGTTGGCTGAAATCTGCACCATGACAACTGGCTATGAGATGACAACACTCCTGTCAAGATGACAAGCTGTTGAAGGGTTATTGAATGTAACAAGCAATGCAACAATTCAAGCATTGATCAGGAGCATTGCACACGCCATTAAGGAGCTGTCTGTTATACTTAAATAGAGCATTTCCTTGCCAGCCATGGGCCATTCAGTGTGATAGTGTCATATTTAGATAAGATTTTGAGCAGGATCACAGAGGGCAACCTGTTTCAATGAAGTAGTTTAGTGGAGAGTATGCTGAACAGTTTTCAAGAAGTTGGTCTAACAAAGACACAAACTACATAATTATAAATGAAAGGATATGACCATAACAAAGTTATAGTTCACATATAAGGATGACATAGTAAGATTTGAGCTAATTGGCAAAGAAAAAGAGTAAACCACTGATAATTTGTGTGTTTGTGTATATGTGTCTAGGTGCATATGATTTCTCTCATTCTTTTGACCTACTGCATTATCATCTTCTGGTCAGTCCAGTGGTCAGAGATGAAAAGTGGCACTGTTTGAGGAGTGGGGAGACAAATCATTTCTAAGAGAATGAATGCCCTCAAGACCATATCTGAGTTATGAATCCATTGGAAGAGTGTTGCTTCAAACTTGCTAAATACTCAAGTTAATGTTCACAGTTCATTGCTATGGTAACTTAAAAAGTTTGTGCTTGATATTTAGAAGAGAAAAAATTTCCAAAAACTTTATTTGCCCCCCAGTTCCTGGATGTTTCTATATGCAATGGCACACAAGTGGAATCATTTTCAACTACTTTCCCAAGATAAGCTGACAGTAGTGTGGAGAGACCCACGTGCAAAAGACGATTCAGATGAGAGCATTTTTCACAAAGAGTGTCATTGTTTACTTATCAACCACACTCAAACCAGACTAGTCACATAACTTTGCATGTGATCTTGGAAGATGTGAGAAATCACTATTACAGAATAGTATAAGCAGCCACTGGAAGTCAATTACACTAAAGAAATTAAAGGATTTCTAAATCTTTCCATGTCATGGAAATATGGACAAAATGCCATTGTAACATGTAATGAAAACAGCAGCTTGGCTGATTTCAAACACAACAATTATATGCAGTTTGGAAAAGGGCAAAGTTCACAAGGCACACTACATGAGGAACTTTGGTATTAACTGCTTGACAACAAATTTATTCCAGCTCCTTGGGACACCAGTGCAAACAAAGAACAAGTGACCTGTGTCCTGCACTATAAATAATGCAGAACAGACTTGTACACACTAAGTCAACAACATGACCCACGATGTTACAAGCTACAATACCATGACACCCAAAGTTGTTTGCAGAACATAACTACAATATGGTCTACAGAGGTTTCAACAAGTCCAGCTATACTGCTGCTTCCAATAAACAAAGTATCTTTGTGTAACAAGATGAGATCCTTTCACTATTTTCCTTGGAGTCTACATAATTGAACAGTTTGAAAATTGCCCTAAAGGCTTGTTGGAGTCAACATCACATAGAAGTTAGAGGTGGGCCTATCTACACTGGCAGTGCAGATTCTGCATCTACTGGCAGCGCTGGAAGGAACTACATGTGTTCTATCACAATGAATGCCAGTTTTTAATGTTGTGACTGCATGTGAAATACTGATGACAACAGAAGTTCTGTACAGAAAAGCTGCTTTGGAAGACTTTGCACTGCTATTGGGAGGACAGTAGAGTATATGCAACATTTGCTGAGCGACAAATTTCATGTCATAGATAATGTGTTTATCTACCATCATTACAATCATCATCATCGGCAATGAATGATAGAAGATAGCATCCTTGAAGAACAACAACGCAGTCAGACTGGGTGCAAAATCCAACAGAGAACACAAGACCAAGCTACCTTCAAAGCAGATACAGATAAGCACAGAGCAAAGAGACACATGCTACAGTAATGCAGCTGCAACAGGAATCCGTAGTTTTTCTTGCACCAAATAGTATGATGAATGGAAAATAATAGATGAAGAACCAAAAATAACAGGCAGGCAAGGAATGCAATGAACTTCAAGTTTATTCTAGTCGGTTCATAGAAACACAGTAAATGGCAGTTTTTCTCCAACTCTGGCTGATGCCACTAAATTTTTTCCCCCCGTAGCTTCCACTAATGCTGAAACCACTTCTGATGAGCATGAGCATTCAACATCAAATGATCCATGACACCAAAACACAGAACAACACAAAATGGAACTGAACATCAAGTATGGTGACTAAAACAGCTCACAACAACATGCATTGCAAATTTTCTGCACCATTAAATTGGGAATACAAAACGAGCTGGAAGTTGTACTTCAAAATTACACATTCATGTTGTAACCATGCAGTGCTGAGACTACAACATCTTTTCTAAAGGGGCCATCGACATGAACGGTCCCTCAGTAGGAGTCAAATCAATGGTCCCCTAGTTAGGTTCTTTTTCCATTCCAAGCATGACAAAAACTGTAAAAAGTTTTCCCTCTCTACAAAACCAATCCATTTTTTCCCACTGTGCTTCAAAGCCTGAGCTCTATGGCAGTATCAACTAGGACTGCTCTCTATGTACAAACAATCAGGCAACACATGATGAGTGACACAAACTCAAACTAGCCAGTCAGGCTGCAGCAGTTGAGGGACTTAAGTTGAGGGACTTAATGAATTTCCCCCCTTCAAATCTGTGGCAGTATGGCCTTTTCAGTGAGGTAACAGTCGGTCAGTATTACTGGCAAGTATACACTACGTATGTAGGTATCATACTGACTGGAAATGCACTGTACACACATAGACTAGGCACATGTCAACCTGGTCAGATACTTGCAAATGTGTAGGAAGGTCTCCAAGTCGGCTACAACAACTCTCTCAAATGCTACATGGGCTACAAGGTTTTCCTGCACATTTTTTATACAACAAATTGCACAACTGGTCGGTGATGATAATCATTCTGAGTTAACTTACATGAAAATACTGGGACACGTGATGAGATAGAAATGCCATCAAATTTCAAAAACATTTTCTGCTCAAAGATTGCCGCTTAGCAGAAACATAGGACAAGCTGTGAAGACATGGGATCATATTGAACTTTGTGACAGGGGTCATCACTAGTCCATGCATATTCATGTTCATATGTAAATGTATTCAACAAATTGCTAAATGCTGCAATTCCATAAATGCTGTACAATACATTCATAATTTTGAAAGAGGTTTATACAACTACTGAGCAGAAATTGATGGACTTGAAGCATTAGTATGATATTAATATCTTGAATGGAAAGAACAATGCAGGGAATGAATTAGTCTGGTATATTATAGATGATTAGAGAATGAATGAATGTTATCCACCAATTAGGACTAGGAAATCTAAATCACTGGTCTTTAAACATTACCTTTGAGTAGAACTCTGACATCAAAATCTGTTTCCTTTTATGCCCAAACAACATCCAGCTTGTTGAAATGACAGGCTCTCTAAGTATAACAGTGGACAAACAAACATTTACAACTGTTTGTAGAGTTTGATCCATTCTGTATACACATATCACCACCACAGTGAAAGAGACTTGTAGATAGTAACAACTGAGGCACAATACAAGTCTTCAGTAGCTTTCACATTTTGGAATCTAGACAGCATGAGAATAGAGAAGAGGAAACACCGATATACATCATGACACACTGAGTAAATCTGGTCCATGTAAACCAAAAACAGTCAAACAATATGTCTCCATGTAGCGACTCAAAGTCAAAGGAAAAAATAAAAGTAATCTTTGGAATGCGTCATAGTTTGCTTTGATCCATTAATGATTGAAGACTTGCTGAATTCAATAATAACCAAATGCATGCAGGCCTGCCCATGTATGTAGCTTGGTAATGTCCTCACTTCCTCTTGGACATTGCAAATGCAAGCTCCAGGAAGACTAGCAGACTGGCGTTGCACCTCCTCTGGGAAGTCAGTCTTGGAATCTCTGCAAGGCGCCATTCAATAGCGAGGGCATCTTGTTGGCGTACTGGTAACCCCACTCCACTTTCATGTCAGGTTTTCATGAGCATGGAGATCAACAGTTTCAGTGAAGCAGTCCAAGCACAGAACAACACAGCTACTCTTTAAGCAAATCTTGCACCAGTCTTTACTGCCATGTAGCAACTCTGGAAATCTCATCCACCGACTTTTACCCCCCTGAAACGGGAAAAAAACCCACAAAAAACTCCACAAAATAAAACCCTCTCATCACTGTCCCTTCAACAACTAGCCACCAAAAACAGTCCACCACATGCCTGGTCAGGAACAAAGATTTCTGCAAGCAATGAGCAACAGAGAGACATCACTATTCATAAGTTGAAACTTCTAAAAATCATCTGTCCAGCTCTCCCATGAGAGTGCCGCCTCCCAGGGCTGGCGTGACGATGCATCCACAGATCCATTCAAGTTCAGCTTCCAATGCCACACAACACAATGGGCCACAGCCCTGAATGAGCAAGTTCTGTCCTGTGGAGAACATCGGCACAGCAACAAGGAGAGAAAGCTGGCTGGCAAGGCCAGACAACAGTCAACACTCAAGCAGTCCAGTGATCGGCGTCTCAACAACAAAAAGGGCAAATGGCAGCAATTTCGTCTTCTCATTGGGACTTTCCCCTCCCTGTGCCCCAATCAGCTCCAGCCAAACTGATGTTTCCACAAGGGACTGGAGGATGGCTGGCCTGGCTGCTTGTGAAGGACGCATGTCTGTGAGCAGCTCTGTGAGCAGCGGAGATGGAGGGTCAGTCTAGCTGGTGGAGTGGTCCCCAGGCTCCCCTCCACGGATCTGGTTGGCCTCCCCCCTCAGCTGCGACAGCATCTGATTCAGGTGTGCCTCGTCCATCTCCAGCTCCTTCAACACACTGCCCTCCCCCTCCTCCTCTGCAACAGTCAGAGTGTGAAGAGCAGATGAAATGTTGGAACAAATTCACAACTTTTCAAAATCATCCAGATATTTTTTCTAAATTTCATCACACTTTACAGAGGCAAACAGACTGACAGACACACACTTGAGACAGACACTTCAGCATACTGCAGGAGAAAGAGAGGGGTTGAAATAAAAGAAGGAATTTAAAAAAGAAAAAAGTTAAAAGAAGGCATTTAAGAAAGAAATATTTGTGAGCAGCCAACCAAACATATGCAACAAATAAACAAGTATTAGAAAGTAGTGAGAGAGAGAGGGAGAGAGAGGCAGAGAGAGAGAGAGTGCAAGAGGGTGGGAGGGAGGGAGGGAGGAAAAAACTCCAACTTCCAAGCAGAGAATAAACCAGCGAGTCTTTTTTAGATAAATGACAGTGCACATTTTAAAAAGGAGGAAAAATCATGCAGTTTTTTTCTCTCTCTCTAAGCTTACAGATGCTGACTCACAAACCGATTATTAAAAAAACCCAGCAGATAGCATGTGCACATTCCTCCATTTGACGCACATCTCTCCACATGTAACGTATTAATATAATCCACATTAAATAATAATTTAGTCATTACAGTAATATATCAAATTCATGCCTTCTTTTCAATCATGTAAAAGGGATCTTTAAAAGGAGCAGTCTTCTACCAGATTTAGCATGTCAAAAGCAGAAGGGAAAATCAAACTCTGGTGAAATAACATATTTCATTCTGGAGGCAGTCATGAAACTGAGTGCTTTTGGCACTGAAAGTCCCACAATGTATCTGCATAGTAACTCTCACAACAAGGCCAGTCATCTCAAACCAACAACCAGTATTCAGGTAGTGCAGGTAGCCTGTTCTTCAGAAGCTTCCTGAAGCCCTCCCAGTATTAGTGTATCTCGTCTCAGCATGGTTGTAGCAGTATAGACTTACCCTCTGCACAGCCAGTGCATCATTCTACACGTCTGCCCCAGTTCGCCATGTATCCCACACCTTCCCTTCACCCATGTCATGAGTTAATTAGTTAACTGTTTGAAATCACACATCCTCTTTTTCTAAATAAATAAGCACAGCAGTTCCAATTTGTGACTCTTGTCTGTATGGCACTATGCACCCCAGGCAAGCAGGTTATATGGTTCCCTGCACCACGTCCAGTAAAAATGCTCCTGGTTATGTTAATGTGCACTGTGTGCTTTTAGCTCCAACTACTCAGTAGCAATTAACTCCCAAAGCAAGTTTAGTAGGTGACTTTGTTAGTATTCGGAACCGAGTGTATGAATGTCTGGTTTCCAAGGATTTCTCATTGCTGGAAGTGTGTATTTCTGCAACAGTTCTCCTTCCAGTGCAGATGATTTTGCTTCAGATGTCTGCACTTCACACAACTAAATGAGCAAAACACAGTTTGGGCTTTTGTAGATGTTTCCACATCATTATCAGTTTGTCTTAAGACGTGCTCATGTGCAAGACTGTGTTTTATCAATCCAGTTGTCTGGCAAAGAAGGAAAAAACAAAAAATTAAGAAAAATAAACAAAAGTGGCACTGGTGTGAATATACTTTGAGAGAGTTTCTGGTTCTTGACATGCACATCTTTAGATTCTGATCTAGGACACAGATCATTTCAATCACCTGCATTCATGAGAGTCAAAGACTGTGTGTGATCAGTCACTAAGGCCTGTGTTGCCAGGAAAGTAGTAATGTTGCAGTGCATGGAAGTTCTGGTGAGCTAGGCAGGCAGTTACTGAGCTTCCTACACCACATCCCACACCAAAGTGGCACTTTGGACCAGGTGTGTGGGCTGGAAGATCAGGAAGATCAGGAAGACCAGGAAGACCAGGAAGACTAGGAAGACTAGGAAGAAGAAGGGAAGGAAGGGACAGAGACAGTACCTTACACTCCTATTTGCTTGCAACTTTACCTAGGGAAGAAAAGCAGGAATTGCATACATGAGAATAATGGCTTAGAGCTGTATCAGCAGCAGAACAACACTAAGATAGAAGGAATTAGACTAAAACATTATGATTTCAAAAAACTTATTAAAAAAAAAACACTAAAAAAACTACAAACAAAAAAACAAAAAACTATTTTAAAAAATATTGCCAGAGAAGCAAAAAAAAAAAAGACAGTGGAGACAATGATGCCTGCAAATGATCTCTACATAATGGATAAGAAGCAGACAGGGATCAAAATATGTCAACACAAGAAGAGACAATTCAGGTTCTTACTTGAGCTGTGGTGGATGGGGGTTTCATCATACAGAGAGCCTTTCCTGATGAAGACTTGGCTGCGGCGGTTGGAGCCGGGTCGTATGGACATCACTATGTCACAGGCTTGCTTCCACAGGGCTGTACAGACACAGAGCTCAGATTATCCTAGCCACAGAGTAATACCCTCCACAAATATGATGACTTCTGATTTGTACTTGGGCATGAATATGAAGCATGCTGCCATGCAGAAGTAAATCTAGAGAGCTGAGTTGGGAAAAGAGAGAGAGAGAGAGAGAGAGAGAGAGAGAGAGAGAGAGAGAGAGAGAGAGAGAGAGAGAGAGAGAGAGAGAGAGAGAGAGAGAGCATGAATCAGAAGGACATACAAATTTCATTCCACATTAAATGCAAATACAATCTAAACTGCATCTCCTACTCTCCAATTTCATTGAATATTTTCAGAAAATTTCTAAACAATACAGCTTACATTACAAGCTTTATTAGAAGTCTGTACACTGTAGGTGATGAACCAATATATATCAAAGTGCACATACAAAACAATAGACAAACATATCAATAGAAGCTTTCTTCTTCTTCTCGAGACTCTGAAGGTCTGGGCTAAGGACATTAGCTTGACTGACATGCGTTAGAGGAGGATTTGTCTGGAGAAATGAACCCCATGACAGGTCAAGCTGTGGTCCATTGCAGGTGATGGGATGGTCACCATAGCCATGAAGACACAGACATACCTTGGTCTAAGAGGTGCTGCTGGAATCCGTCCCACCACCGTGCCAGGTCTTCTGGGCTTTCAGCAGTCAGGATGTGTTCAAAGATGCCGTTCCTGTCACACGTCCGGATCAAGAAGGCGTGGGGCCGCTTACAAGTTGAAGGGTCTGCATCACTGATCTGAGTGTTCTACAACAAAAAAAAGGAAATCAGTTTTAAAAAGAGACTAAACTTTTTTTTGCTGTATTCTGCAAGGGTACATGTCCATTTTTTTATGTGTGGTAGAGGGGCATACAAGAAATTAACATATATTTTGACAGGTCTCTCAAGCTTTTGTTGGTAATCCAGGCAAACAGATACATTTGCCAGGTGACAGCAAGAGGTATATTTGAAAGCTTTAAGTCACTGATATTGCTGGTTCATTGAGTGATCATAAACCGAGGCCAATACAACAGGACTAACCAAGGGAAGTAACTCTTTATTTGCAAGTAATACCCAAGATTGAACACACTGCATAACTATCAGGAAGCTACAAAAGGAACCAAGACCATGAACATACATTAACAATATGAATCAAAAGGGACACAAGTGAAGCATTGAGCAACTTGGATCACAACTCCTTTCAGAGTGCATATAAGGAGGCAAACTTGTCAATTTGGTGCTCATGATAATGTGACAGTACATACATGTAGGTCCAGGCTTTGAGAACCGTAGCCATCTTCATATGCTTTGCCAACTGTGCAAAACACTTGCGCACCAGAAACTGATGATGCCATAGAGACAGCATACAAGCTAGCCATGGTGGCACACGTACACAGTAGCCAGGAAGAGGGGGGCATGAGGCTGCCAATAGGTGTGGCAGGGAGAGAAGGTTACCTTGGTGATGGGAATGGTCAGCAGGGGCTGGGTGACCTCCACGTCTGTGGGTGATGACCAGCATGCCAGCTGCAGGTTTTTGAGCACACACCAGTAGCGCCGCCATTTGGCCAGGTCATCGTCCTCCTGCAAAGCAACAGTGTGTGTGATGGTGATGCACTTCTTGCAGACAATACTTCTCCGGGACCAACTGTAAACCAAAACTCTTCCTCACCTTTCACACTATTCCACTTTTAATAATTCTTTTCTACAAATCATTCCTGGACTGTTTCTTTGCTTGCAGTAATGTTGACTCTGGAGGAAAACATTACATCATTTCAACCACACTTCTTGCACCTTTGAAAAAGTACAGCTCTTCAACAACCATACACTACTAGCAGACCTGCTTACACTCAAATACAGATAAGAGTACAATTGAAAGAAAAATTAAGTCTCTTGAGAAAAGTTAGAGTATTTTCAGTTTTCAGGTCTTCAGACTTACCAGTGCCAACAACGACCCAGAACTAGGAATATTCTGGACCAAAGAACAAATGAACAGAAAAAATGTGTAGAAATAATCATGATCATTAAAAAAAAAGTATTTTGGAACGCAAAACATTTTGGTGCAGAAAATTTTGGTGAACAAAATACGTCCAAATTGTGCAGGCAAACAGGTCCATAATAGGTAACATTCCACCACTCTAGACAGACAGGCTGATCCTTATTTCCTAATGCCTATTTTAATACAAGAAATACTCCTGGGATAAAGCACTCACATTTTATTCTAATTATTGGTATTAAATGGTTCGGGCAGTTCAGTTCAGTTCAGTCTCTTAACCCTGACATGGGTTGTTGAGGCACCACTGATGACTTTCGGACAATCTTCCTCCATCGATCTCTATCCTCTGTGGCTCGCTGTGAGTCAGCAAAGGTCAAGCATGTCCACTCTTTGATGTTGTCTTCCCACTCTTTCTCTGCCTGCCTCTCCTTCTCCCACCTGGTATGGTGCCTTGCAGGATGGTCTTGGCCAGCCCACTGCCTCTTGACACGTGCTTTTCACGATTGAGAGCAGGTCTTCGTAGTGTCCAAATGCTCTCCTGATCCTGTTGCTGACTTCCTCATTCGTGACATGGTCTTTATATGAGATGTTCAGAATCTTGCGGTAGCATCTCATCTCCAGGGCTTGTATCCGTCTCCATCATGTGGTGAGTCTGGGGCTGATACAGCTTGGCGGAGCCCATCCCTCTCCAAGCCCGACCACAGCCGAGGTCCTCCCACCTGGAGGGTCGCCCTGGTCGTGAACACGTGGGTGTTGGATCCATCGTGGACCTGTCCGCCCTGGCCGGTGACCTGCATCACGGAGGTCTTTCGCCCAGTGGTACCGTGTTAGCACCACACATTTTCTTTCAGGGTTTGCTCCCTTAGCCTTTGCCTTTCCCAAGGCTACCCGCAAGGCAGCGGGAGGCTCGTGGAGGGCAGGGTCGTCTATCTCCCCGTACAGATGTGAAGCATCTGCCCACTGCCTCGTGCATCATATTCCAATAGTCCAAGACAGCAGTTGCATGGAGGCACGATAAATTGGGGTCAAATTCCTCATGGACTACCCCACTTCTGAAGCAGTTTGAGAGACATGCTGCTCTATAAGACAAGTCCCCTATACTGAATGTGGTGAACATCAGAGGAGTGAAAGATGCCATACTTCCACTGCACAAGAGTAGCAAGACCGGCTGCTGACCAGGTCTCTTACCTGCAGGTTGAGGAAGCCGGTGACTGCGGGCTCTGTCAAACAGTGGGGCAGGGCTGCCAGTCGACAGCAGTAGTGGTCGTAGAGCGGCAGCTCGTGTGTGGTGCCATCTGTAGAGACACAGCCATCCACATTATGCTGCTGTCAATGCTTACAGACATTGCTGACCTCTACCAGCAAGAAAACATAAAGACCTTGAAGGCTATGAAAAGAAACATCACAGCGATACTATCTCTGAAAAGAAATGAACTCATCCCATCCCACCAAACCACACACACACACTATATTCAAATAAAACATTAAATAAATAATGTTTAAACTTTCTTTTTTTATGGAGAGTACATCACACAGAAAAGGAAGCACAATAAGCACAAAAATCTCTCCAAGACAAGTCTTCAAAAGTAAAATATATCACATACTGTAAAACAAAAAGTTAAAATGACAAATATTTCACTAAAGAAGAAACAAACGGTGCAGAAGAGATGATTTCCACACAGGATGGTGATGTTTCAAACTGGCGGGTGCAGGGCTGGAACAAGCAGGAATCTCACTGGAGGGAAAATGAAAGTACCGCACCTTGGCCTGCTTCCAGCGTGAGGCCAAAGGTCCTGACGGAGTCATCCACGTGGGCCAACTCCAGAGTGCCGCGGGCCACCAGGTCAAACCTGGGTCCTCTGTAACAACCACACTCAGTCAGCCGCAAGTCATGGTAACTTGGTCTGTTTTGACCTGGCCAACTATCACCCACAACAATTTAGTATCAACAGTGATGAAATCAAGATCTTTTCTCTTTGGAAATCTACTCCACTAAGCAAATTTGAGCAAGTCATGATTAGGTATTCAAAGGCACAGAATTTTACATCATTATTGCTCAGCTTGGCTCATTAAAAAATATTTTTTTATCAGTATCACTGCTCTTTATGCTTGTGGATTTAATTGATTTACAGAAAACAAGATGGGATTAATACATTCTTCAGCAGCATACTTACAGAACCATATTTCCTATCACATCTGCATCATTCTGCAAGAAAAGAGAAGAGAAGTAAGTCAGTGAGTCAACAATTGGTTATGTTACTGCACTATGCAAAATAATTGTGGACATATGGGATTTTCTCTCATACTAAAAAAGACATACAAGATGTGAATAAATTTAATAATTAATCAAAATGAATAAAATGTTACAATTAACTACACTTTTTAAAAATATTTTAACACTACCATGCAATTTGGGAAATGATTAAACATGAAAAGATTTTTAACTTGAAAAATGACCAGACAGCTACAGTCTGACAAGGCATGAAATCTGGTTTATTCTCCAACAATCAAGTCCCCTGATTGACATCAACAACAGGGCTACAGTGAGAGGATTCCACTTACCAGTCCAGACAGCCTCTTGCCCACACTCCTGCCCACCGAGCCCGAGAGATCGTTGATTTTTTTGCGGAGTTTCTTGGGCGTGTTGGCGATGGAGACGTCGTCATGCAGCTTGTGGCAGTAGACCTCCACCTTGCAGATGAAGTCATGGGGAATGTTGTTGCTGCAAGCACAGGGACAGACAGGTCAGAAGCAAAGGTAAAGGCGGTTTTTGTTATTGCAACTTTTTACCCGATAATGTGTGCTCAAACTGCAAACTTTTACCCCCCTCTTCATCAGACTACTTATAATACCCATTCAAAACATTTCATCTCTCTGTGGGCCATACATCCAGGCTGTGGGCCATACATCCAGGCTGTGGAAGAATGTGCCAAAGTTGTTTTTCAAAATGTTCAAGCTTAGTCCTCGCAGGTTTACTCATATTTTACTCCTGAGTGAGGAGAAGCAATGTGAGTGAAGCACTTTGCTTAAAAATGCAACTACAGGATCTCTGATGCTGCAAACGCAGCACCTTTTAGCTGCAAGCCACCACAGGTCAAGCATGCTAACCTCTCATCCATCAAGGGCTGCCAGGAAATGGCAGCAACAGCACACATGTCAGTACCACTAGCCCAGGAGAACCCAGTGCACGGGTTCTGTGCATCACAATCAGGCAGTGACAGAGAGCACTACTGATATGCCATCATGGGAAATGTGAATCCAAAGCTTTGTTTCACTGTTGAATTCATAACAAAAATGACCAACACAGACCAAGGCATGAAGTGTAATGAAGGGATGACTTGTTTGGAAAGAGAGTAAGAGTAAGAACAATTCTTTAAAAAAAATCTCAATTAATTAATCATTTGCTATTTATCCAAGCAATTAATTTACAAAATGAAGAAAAACTCATTCACAAAGTGATTGAATTGAGAGGAAGGAGAAACAAGAATGAGAAGAAGAAGAAGAAGAAGAAGAAGAAGAAGAAGAAGAAGAAGAAGAAGAAGAAGAAGAAGAAGAAGAAGAAGAAGAAGAAGAAGAGAAGACCTATGCTTGCAATTCAGTAGGCTGCACTCAATTTACTTTGTTTATGCTCTCAGTCAATATGGCAAGCAGCTCTGACATTGCTTTGATTTGTTCCGAGTTATTTTATCAAGAAAGGCTACAGCCCTGTGCTAAGTGATGCTGTAACTTGATTCTATATAAAACTTTTATTATAGCATTTAAAATTTGTTGCAACAAATACAGTGTCACCATTCCCCATAAAATATTCCACCCACTCCATCCTCTCTCTCCCATTGCAATACATATCTCAAGATTGTACACCCAATGTGATAGAGAACTTTCAAGGGAGGTAAATCTGCATGCCACAGAGAACATTTTTCAGCAATACTAGGCAACACAGAAAGAGCATTACATTTTAATGTACTATGTGCGTGTACACAGTACTGCTAACAGCTAAAAATAGGATGTCAGAGCAAAGCAGGTGTGATAATTTGAGGACAAGCTGTTACAGAGGACATGCTGCTTGAAACAACACACACACACACACACACACACACACACAGAATAGGTGGTACTCACAACACTATGACATCATCAAAAGTGATGTCCGTCATGCTTCGATCCACATTGCTGATCATGGAGGTATCGTAAATCTCTGTCCCTATTTTCAGTAGGCAGAACACAGCGTATCGCCGTGAATCTGTGGGAGAGAAGGAGCCACTGAAACGGCAAATTCTCAACGAAAAAAAGAAAACGGGGATGGAAGAAGTGTTCATTTCATGACAGAATGAGAAAAGGGTGATCAAAAACACTTGATCTTGGAGCTTTTCTTTATCTATTTTGGTTGGTGCTTTTAAAGAAGCTTTTGAAAACATCCCTTATATCAACACAGAAAAGAATAATTTTTGGAGCAGCTGGAATGGATTTCTCAACATCATCAACCTTAATCTCACTCACTCAATGTGGGCCGTTTTTCACATTCATCCAAGTGGACATAAAACTCATTTCATGAAAATGGTCCACAAGCGGTAAAAAAAAAATCCAAGACATTTCCTTTGGCCAGAAATTATACATGTCTAAACAAATGCAAGATATGTTGATTTCAAAAATCCACTTGATGCAATTTGAAATTTTCTTATATCGGCACCAGTTTCTTCAATAAAAGTCAAAGTGAAACTTTCACCAAACAAACAAATTGCTGTCTTACCTCCTTTGTTCTTGAAGTGATCTGTGTCTTTCCACATCAGTGGAATTCTGAGATCTGGAACATTTGAAGAAAGATTGCACTCTATGTTTAGGCAATCACAATCGGTTTCCTACTCCTAGCCAATGCTCAGCAAGTTATGGAGAAATTTAACAAAAAAATTACCTGCAGGAAGTAGAAACATGTGCACAGAGTAAGGGGCTGGCAGGAGAAAGTGAAATATGAAGGGAAGGAGAATAAATATATGAAGACCATAAAACAGAAAGGAGATCAAGGAGAAGGTAAAGTAGGAATGACAAAGTATGTGGAAGAGAAATAATTAGTCAGGGGATGGATGGATGGATGGATGGATGGATGGATGGAAGGATGGATGGATGGATGGATGGATGGAAGGATGGATGGAAGGATGGATGGATGGATGGATGGATGGATGGATGGATGGAAGGATGGATGGATGGATGGATGGATGGATGGATGGATGGATGGATGGATGGAAGGATGGATGGATGGAAGGATGGATGGATGGATGGATGGATGGATGGATGGATGGATGGATGGATGGATGGGTGGATGGAAGGATGGAAGGATGGATGGATGGATGGATGGATGGATGGATGGATGGATGGAAGGATGGATGGATGGATGGATGGATGGAAGGATGGATGGATGGATGGATGGATGGATGGAAGGATGGATGGATGGATGGACGGATGGATGAAGTTTTACAGCCTATCAGTCTTTGTAGGCTATGCAAAGCCTTTGAGCATGAAAATCACTAGAATAGTTTAGAGTGAGCACAAATCAAGTCATGATGTCCCTAGTTATTCATCTCTTACAAATTGAGTAGGGAGACATGCGTAGGGAGACATGAGTAGGGAGACATGAGTAGGGAGACATGAGTAGGGAGACATGAGTAGGGAGACATGAGTAGGGAGACATGAGTAGGGAGACATGAGTAGGGAGACATGAGTAGGGAGACATGCATAGGGAGACATGAGTAGGGAGACATGCATAGGGAGACATGCATAGGGAGACATGAGTAGGGAGACATGAGTAGGGAGACATGAGTAGGGAGACATGCGTAGGGAGACATGAGTAGGGAGACATGAGTAGGGAGACATGAGTAGGGAGACATGCGTAGGGAGACAAGCGTAGGGAGACATGAGTAGGGAGACATGAGTAGGGAGACATGAGTAGGGAGACATGAGTAGGGAGACATGAGTAGGGAGACATGCGTAGGGAGACATGAGTAGGGAGACATGAGTAGGGAGACATGAGTAGGGAGACATGAGTAGGGAGACATGAGTAGGGAGACATGAGTAGGGAGACATGAGTAGGGAGACATGAGTAGGGAGACAAGCGTAGGGAGACATGAGTAGGGAGACATGAGTAGGGAGACATGAGTAGGGAGACATGAGTAGGGAGACATGAGTAGGGAGACATGAGTAGGGAGACATGAGTAGGGAGACATGCGTAGGGAGACAAGCGTAGGGAGACATGAGTAGGGAGACATGAGTAGGGAGACATGCGTAGGGAGACAAGCGTAGGGAGACATGAGTAGGGAGACATGAGTAGGGAGACATGCGTAGGGAGACAAGCGTAGGGAGACATGCGTAGGGAGACATGAGTAGGGAGACATGCGTAGGGAGACAAGCGTAGGGAGACATGAGTAGGGAGACATGAGTAGGGAGACATGCGTAGGGAGACAAGCGTGGGGAGACATGAGTAGGGAGACATGAGTAGGGAGACATGCGTAGGGAGACAAGCGTAGGGAGACATGAGTAGGGAGACATGAGTAGGGAGACATGAGTAGGGAGACATGAGTAGGGAGACATGAGTAGGGAGACATGCGTAGGGAGACAAGCGTAGGGAGACATGAGTAGGGAGACATGAGTAGGGAGACATGAGTAGGGAGACATGAGTAGGGAGACATGAGTAGGGAGACATGAGTAGGGATACATGAGTAGGGGAGGACATGAGTAGGGAGACATGAGTAGGGAGACATGAGTAGGGAGACATGAGTAGGGAGACATGAGTAGGGAGACATGAGTAGGGAGACATGAGTAGGGAGACAAGCGTGGGGAGGCACGGTAGGTTTATGCTTACACCCAACCCACAGGGGGTGTGGGGAGGGGAGTTGATGAAAAAGGAATGGAAACAGAAGGGAGGGAGGGAGGGAGGGCCCTAGGGAGGGAGGGAGGGAGGAGGGAGGGAGGGAGGGAGGGAGGGAGGGAGGGGAGGGGAGGGAGGGAGGGAGGGAGGGAAAGAGGGAGGGAGGGAGGGAGGGAGGGAGGGAGGGAGGGAAGGGAGGGAGGGAGGGAGAAGGAGATGGCAGCCCTCCAGTGTTACCTGATATGGAGACCCTAGATTGGCAAGGAACCTGGTTTCCCTCCCCACACCTGAAACACATTTGAAAAAACTGCCTAAGTCTTCAAATGAAAGTAATCAATCTGCACCAAGCTTTGTGGATTCAGTGAAATGTTAAATAGTTTGTCTTCCTTCACTCTCTCTATTGATCCATCATTCCAAGTCTACATCTGTTCGTATTATAAAATGCTGAACACACAGTCAGAGCTGATAATCAAGTTTGTCAAGAAATCTCCATGTCAGATGCAACTGTTGTGACTCACATCCTGGATATATACAAAGCCTGCATATATTTTCTTTTGAGGTACTAGAGTAGATCCACAACCTCTAAGACAATAATACAAGTTCTAGCTGACGAGGGAGATTTTGGTGGCTATCAATACATGAAGAACTCTACTGTGTGTGTGTGTGTGTGTGTGTGTGTGTGAGATATGTGCACATGCATGTGTGTGTATGATTGGAATGACAAATTTACAAGCTAAATACACTCATCAGTGATTTCTACATCAACCTTTTTAACTCAGCATAATGTTGCACACTCTACCATCTATAAATATAATTCGTTGATTGCATCATAGCCACTGTCATCATTTATCCTCATCAGACATTTCTCATGGCAAAGCAATCTCGTCCCAGTTCCCACTGCTCATCTGTGATTGAGGCATGTCTCCACCTTCACCCACTCTTGCTCCATTGTTTAATGATCCCCCTCTGCCCCTGACAAGTAGTCCCTAAGCCCTATCTACTGCATGCATAACCTTCGCAGCCTCTACTCACACATCATAAATGCATTCCTCATCATTATACCTACTCTCACTCCATAGCCCCAAATATATCCATCTAACACCAGAATAATATATCCTTCTCATGTCCACTCAACTTATTCATGATTTCAGCTGAGACATATGGCAAAGTATGCATAACATGTGTACACTACTAAACCCTACTCACTCTTGCTCTATTGTCTTTGTCTCACAGCAGATAAATCTTCTTGCTATAATTACAACCACAGCACCAACAGCAGCAGCAACCCACTGCTCCTGTATGCTTCTATAATTATAACCCCTGCAGTCTCCCTTGTGTCACATGCTTCAACGCCCAGCCCACCCTGACTCTCCAGCATGGGGCATACCTATCTCTCTCTCTCTCTCTCTCTCTCTCTCTCTCTCTCTCTCTCTCTCTCTCTCTGTCTCTCTCTCTCTCTCTCTCTCTCTCTCTCTCTCTCTCTCTCTCTCTCTCTTGTCTGTCTCTCTCTCCTCTCTCTCTCTCTCTCTCTCTCTCTCTCTGTCTGTCTCTCTCTCTCTTCTCTCTCTCTCCTCTGCTCTCTCTCTCTGTCTTTCTCTCCTCTCTCTCTCTCTCTCTCCTGTCGTCCTCTCTTCTCTCTCCTGTCTCATCTCTCTCTGTCCTTTCTTCTCTCTCCTCTCTCTCCTCTCTTCTCTCTCTCTCTGTCTCTCTCTCTCTCTCTTCTCTCTCTCTCCTTTCTCTCCTCTCTCTCTCTCTGTCTGTCTTTCCTCTCTCTCTCTCCTCTCTCTCTCTCTGTCTGTGTCTCCTCGTCTCTTCTCTCCTCTGTCTTTCTTCTCTCTCTCATCCTCCTTCTCTCTCTTGTCTCTCTCTCTCTCTTCTCTCTCTCTCTCTTTCTGTGTCTCTCTCTTCTCTCTCTCTCTCTCTGTCTCTCTCTCTCTCTCTCTCTCTCTACTCTCTCTCTCTCTCTCTCTCTCTCTCTCTCTCTCTCTCAGCAGTTCATTGCAACTAAGTGTGAACATTGTACCTTGTCTGCCTGAACTGTCAAACACTCTGCGGTCCCTGATGCTCCTGTAGCATGTTGTTATCAGATCTTCTACATCCTGTGTACTCAAATTCTATCAAGTAATTCTCTCTGGTTCCACGCATGCATGCATGCACGAACGCTCACTCGCACGCGCGCGCCTGCACACACACACACACTTTCTCTCTCTCTCTCTCTCTCTCTCTCTCTCTCTCTCTCTCTCTCTCTCTCTCTCTCTCTCACACACACACACACACGTGCATGCATGCCAATACACACACACATGCAAGCACACACACAATTGCATAAATTCACAGCGCTGCCTACCCTGTCTGTTTGCCCATGACTTCTGCCGTCTTGCGTTTCTGCAGCTCCGTCATGTAGGCGATGATGCGAGTGTTGGAGGTGAGCAGGTTCTTGGCTGCCTCCAGCACCTGGGCCGGGTGCTTGCTGGCTGCCAGCAGTTTGGCTGTCCCCTCTCGCATCTTGATCTCATGGTCGATCTTCTGCTGCAGATCATGGTCCTGCAATGACAAGACACGATACCCATCAGTATGTTGATGCTGCAAAAAGTCGCCGACTTCAGCGAGTAATGGAGCAGCAGATCCCGAGTTTTTAATACAGAGCCTGTACAGGGTATAGGAGAAATAAATCCACTTCACAAATAAAACTGTTAAAGTCAGGATTCAGAAAGAAAATATATATATTAATTAAGATGTTGACAAAGGAAATAAGCTTCTAAAAGTGTCAGTGCTAAGTTAGTTTGTGGTCTTACTAGTTTTGCCAACTTCAAGATGGTGGGGTGGGGTGGGGTGGATGGTGTATAATGGCCTATCAGCCGTTGTAGGTTGTAAGGCCATTTTTAACTTCAAGAAATGCAGAAAGGAAGTCTGCAGTCACTTGTCAAAACTTGGTTCCTAATGTCACAAAGTTGTGACATAATAAACATTAGTCACACAGGCCCACACAGACACAACACGCCTACACTGAAATGTTAATGGACTATCAGTATCAACATTGTCAGTCAAGTTAACATCGCCAAAGATCCGCCATTTAAACCAATTTCAACTGACTCTGCTGGTTTTCTTCAGTCCAGTTAGTGAGCTGGTCAAGAAAGTTCTGTTGTCCAGTCGTTTTGTTGAGTCATTGTTACCCTGTTGTACCAGTTTGCAACAGAAGTGAAAGACCCTGAGCTTGGCCACTACAAACCTTACAGGAGCATCAGATCAGGGAGGTTTGTAGTGGAGGTGGAAAACATTTTCCCTACCCCATTCACTCACACACACACTCTCTATTTCCCCTACCCTACTCACTCACTCACTCACTCTCTCTCTCTCTCTCTCTCTCTCTCTCTCTCTCTCTCTCTCTCTCTCTCTCTCTCTCTCTCTCTCTCTCTCTCTCTCTCTCTCTCTCTCTCTCTCTCTCAATCAAAGGTAATTTATATTTTCCCAGTGAGACTAAGTCAGTTTAATCACAGTTCTACATTCAACATAGTCAAAGCAACGCCTAAAGGTCCTTCATTTCTCTACCCTTACTCCAGTCACCCCAAGAAATTTTCAACTGACCCAGGGGGAGGGGAGGTACCAGAGCTCTTCAGGAGGCAACCTAAATTCCCAGACAGGTGAAGTGGGCCAGACCAGGGCAAACCCCATTAAAACTAACTGCACGTCAAGCAATGCCTGCCCAGCACACACAGAGAGCAAAGCTTGTCCCCTTTTGGATTTCTGATACTCTAAACAGTCAGTGTGTGGAGAGGAAAGTTTGCCCTCTTGACAGATTCATGTTTATTTCTAAGAGTCACACCAAACGTTTTGCAGATTTTGAAATGCCTCTCCTTCCAGCATTCTTTCCTTTCCATTCCATGCATGCAAGTCAAGGAGGATCTGAGATGAACAACACAGATTTTCATGAGAATGATACCAAATATTGAGCTGCATTCTTTTTCTCCTTATCAGCATGAAATGTAATCTACATCAGCATCAAGAAAATAAAAAGCCCAACATTCTCCACATGATGAAATCCATCACAAGTTAAGAGCCTCCTAATATATATACATACACCCTGAGACAGCTGTACAGACATGGCAGACTGATGTAATAAGTACAGTATCCTTCTTTTCATTTATCAGAAACATGACATGGTAGGAGGGAAGGAAGGAAATTATGGAATTAATATTATGCCCTTTCACTTTCAGTGAGAACAGGCAGCTACGGCCAAAATGATTTAGATCACAAAGGAAAGATTTACCTGAACAATAAATGACACACTCACGCAGACACTCATATGCAGACACATATGCGCACACACATGCAGACACACACACACACACACACACACACACACACACACACACACACACAAAGACACACAATATTATCAGTCTGCGGAAACTAAAAAGTTCCTGAAACTTCATTAAAAGAATCTCCAGTCCTGTCCTGTCCACACAGTCTTCCTGAGGACTGCTGTCTCTAGTTGTTGGGGCTCAGCCCCTAGGGGCCAGAAAGCCAAAGTCAAATGTCAGGGCCGCTGGCAGGGCCAGGCATGCCAAACACATGCCAAGCAAGGCAGGCTGGGACCCTCGGCCTCTGGGAACCTGTTGCTATGGAAGGCATGCTAGCCTTGTGCCCCCCCCCCCCCCCCTCTCTCTCTCTCTCTCTCTCTCTCTCTCTCTCTCTCTCTCCTCTCTCTCTATCTCTCTCTCCTCTCTCTCTCTCTCTCTCTCTCTCTCTCTCTCTCTCTCTCTCTCTCTCTCTCATCTCTCTATGTCTCTCTCTCTCTGTGTTTCTATGTCTGTCTCTCTCTCTCTCCCTCTCTCTCTCTCTCTCTCTCTCTCTCTCTCTCTCTCTCCTCTCTCTCTCTCTCTCTCTCTCTCTCTCTCTCTCTCTCTCTCTCTCTCTCTCTCTCTGTCTGTCTGTCTGTCTGTCTGTCTGTCTGTCTGTCTGTCTGTCTGTCTCCCTCCCTCCCAATAAGGAAGTAAGGGAGGAGAGCATTTTCCTCCTCCTGCCCTTCAGCTGTGTCTATGAAGGGCGTCAGCCGTGAATTCCCGCATGTAAAGATCAGATTATTAGACATTAGCTGCCAATTTGCATCAATCTGAACAACCCAAAATGGCCTGTTTACTTGCAGGCTTTGCCTGGTTTCGTGCACAACTCCATACATAAGCACGCGCACTTGCCAACAGCTTTGCAACATCACACTGAAATGCGAGTCAGAAAATTGTACAACAAAATGATGACTGTGTGTGTGTGTGTGTGTGTGTGAGAGAGTGTGAGAGAGAGAGAGAGAGAGAGAGAGAGAGAGAGAGAGAGAGAGAGAGAGAGAGAGAGAGAGAGAGAGGAGGGGAGAGAGAAAGGCAGACAGGAAAAAACACATTAGGAAAAAACCCACATTGTGGTTACGGTAACCAGACCGATCCTATTTTTTTCTATCGACCCTAAACATTTTCCCAATCATGGATGACTGAGACTGAACGACATCAGAATCCCTTTCTGGACAAATACTACAATGATGCAGTTTACCACTAACATAATAGTTATCTGTGACAAAACCCGGACACCCTATACCATCACCACCAACTACGACGACGAAGAGAACGAAAACAACGTATGAGCACGTATCACAACGACAAAGACATCACAGAAAACGCCACTAAACGAGGGGCTGTGGACGGTGGGGGACAGATGAATCAGTACCGAAAGGAGGAGGGAGGGCCAGAGCTTGGACAGCTGGTCGCACAGGGGGACGGTGATGCGTCGCCTCAGAGGGGGATGGGGCTTGACAGCCTCCCCGGTCTCCCTCTCGCTCAGGCTGCGACCTGACATTGCGGCAGAGGTCTGGAGCGAACTCTCACTGGCAGCAACTCTCACTGGCAGCAACTCTCACCGGCAGCAACTGCAGGCACGAAGTGTTCGCGCCTTTTTACCGATGACAGTAGATCCGGGAGGATGACTAGCTATGCACCGTGTAGTGTAGGGCGATGCAGACCGTTTCCCGGATTACAAATCGGCACAGTACTTCGACGTATGTCATGGCTCGCAACAAGAGGTGGGCCCGAGTTCTTCGGAGCTACACGATGCGGAACGCTCTAATGTGCAATGAGTATCAAACAAGGCTGATCCAGAGGGAGGCTCTTCCTCTCGGTAGTTCAATGTTCAGTTTGCAGCAGATAACTGTGCCCCTTGGCTATTCCAGGCTGTACTGCTCGGTAGTTCAATGTTCAGTTTGCAGCAGATAACTGTGCCCCTTGGCTATTCCAGGCTGTACTGCTCGGTAATTCAATGTTCAGTTTGCAGCAGATAACTGTGTCCCTTGGCTATTCCAGGCTGTACTGCTCGGTAGTTCAATGTTCAGTTTGCAGCAGATAACTGTGCCCCTTGGCTATTCCAGGCTGTACTGCTCGGTAGTTCAATGTTCAGTTTGCAGCAGATAACTGTGCCCCTTGGCTATTCCAGGCTGTACTGCTCGGTAGTTCAATGTTCAGTTTGCAGCAGATAACTGTGCCCCTTGGCTATTCCAGGCTGTACTGCTCGGTAGTTCAATGTTCAGTTTGCAGCAGATAGCAATGCGTCTTGGCTATTCTAGGCTGTAGTACACTAGGAGATACCAGGCGCGCACGTTACCTCAGTGCTGGACACAGTAGATAACAAGTAGCTGCATCTCACATTCATAAAGTCTGCACTGGGAAGCCCACGGCAGGTTCGGTTCCAGAGAAGTATTCCAGGGAAGCACTTGGTGGTTCACCAGAATTCTGCCAGAAGCACGACCTGAGGGGACTGAGCTGCTTGAAGTGCAGATGTCCAGTTTGGCTCTGTGAATTGCAATTTGTGTACTAGGTACAGTTCATGCTGTGGCATCATAGACTGCAGTTAGTACACTGAGGTTTCGAGTAGAAAGTCGTTGTACAATTTATACACAAAGCGATGAGCTTGTCGCACTGGCAGGACCGAGCTATTCCACAATAGTCCCCACGACAGCACAAGGCACGTTATCTTCCACACTATTCATAGATAAATGCGTCGTCTTTCTAGGGCTGATGGTTTTCATGCAACCAACTGCGGCCCTTACTGCCTTAGCAAAAAGATTTCCTTATGTCAATTAGCGCACGATTCACACAAGGAACAAACAGATCTATCGCAAGCGAGACCTGGTCGACTGCGACTGCCGCACCACACTGCGTGAAAGAATATTGACAGGGATGCAGTCTTGCTCCTTGCCTGAATCCCCGTGATGACAGCAGGAGTGTTGCACTTTGACCCCCAGAACGCACCAGCTCCCCGCTGCGTAAGGGCGTCCACGCCTCACAAATGCCTCGTGCGTTGTCGCCAAGTGACGTCAGCAGATTAAATTTTATTTCTCGTCGACGCACATATCGAATCCAGTAATTTCTTTTTTCTTCTTTTTTTCTCTCGCTTCTTTGCCCACAATCAACTATAGTGATTATTCTGGCCAGTTTTCCCTGGTGTTATCTCTTGCTCCTGGGTGGAAACAACACCGCTGAAAGTAGCCTTAGCCACAACAAAGATAACTTGTCAAAATTCGACTCGTGTTCCAGTTACTTTCCTTACGTGACGATAGATCGCGGGCATGATTATTATTATTCCAACCAGCTTCGGTAAGACGCCTTCAGTGGCCAGTTTTCTGGTGACGCGCGGCGGTGAAAAAGCTTGTATCGAACCCTCACTTCCTCCGCTCCTGTCTTTCAACACCAGCTGTTTCCCGACGGCGGCAGACGTACCCCTAGAGAAACGCGCACACGGTGAGGGCGAGCTGATGTAGATTTAGATATACACACACGCATGTAGAGGGCGAGCTGATGTAGATTTAGATATACACACACGCGTGTAGAGGGCGAGCTGATGTAGATTTAGATATACACACACGCGTGTAGCACTTGCTTCTAGATCTAAAGCAAACCTATTGCTATCTCCGCCACACTCGAGAACTGAACTGCCACCAAACCAAACGCAGAAGGATGCAGGCAACACAGGATGTGGGCACGGATGGGGAGAGAGCCAGCTAACCAGGCGAGACCAGATCCAGGAGCAGTTCAGGATTGGGCTGACACATTCTTTCCTTTCTCTCCCTCTCTCAAGTGCTTCTTCCTTCAGCAGCAACCTCACTCACAACATCCTGCTTGCAGACTATCTGGACTTCCTCAGTAAAGTTGACATTACACTATTGGTTTTCAGCAACGACACAGTCGTTTATTCTTCCTGGTACAATGTTTCCATTGTGTCGGCTTCAGTCTAGAACGTGAAAGTTGTCTACTTTTTGTAGAAGAGACTGTGTGGAGCTTAGAACTTCTCACGGTGTTGACGTCAGGTACAGCTGTGTCATCATGACTGCTGAATGCATAGACGTCAGCAATCTGCACTAGACAGACGAAACGTCAGACTATTTTCGTCTAGCCGACTCGCCACTTTCTCTCTACTTATCACAAACACTAGTAGAATACTTGGCTCACAACGAACACATGCTTCGATCATCAGAATCACTACTAGGGTACTTGGCTCACAACAAAATACAACTGTTCTCGAGCAACGTGAATTTCAAGCCCAACGTAGGCATCCAGTATAAGCGCTCCCGATATTTTCTAACGACGTTATCTCTGAGGTGGAAAGTACAGAGGTTCGGCTCGCAGCACTATGACCAGCATAAAGCACTAGTAACACTTTCCTATCTCAGTCAGCCGGTCACTCAACGACCAGTGTGTTTCAGTACACGTGTGACAGTGATACGTTCTCTCTCTTTGTAAACTAGACGCAGCTTGGTTAAGCAGCTGCCTGATGGTTTGTTTTCCCACCAAGTCGAGTTCAGTTCGCAGCGGTTGGAATAACTACACAAACGATCACAGGAAATCTCATTAAGACGAGTAAGCTTCGATCCTCGAGAAATTTTGAAGCAAACAACCGGGCAACTGAAGAAATTAAAGACGTATGCGAATCCAAGCGATTCTGCAGCGTCGATCTCTGTCTTGTGTCGAATCCATCAATTCCGTCCCAGTCTGCATCTGCGCCAGCAGTTTACCAAAACCTCCCCGTTGCCTGGCCAGGCTTCAGTGGTGTCTTGGGGGAGGAAGAAAGCCTTTTCCTTCCAATTCACCACCAAACCCTAGTGCCCCTGGAGCAGAGGAGGGAGCAGAGGTCGCGCCCAGGAGTAAGCATCCTGGTGTCTGCTGCCCTGGGGAGGGGGCAGTGAGAGGAGAACGGTGGGCAGGAGGACGGTGGGACGGGGTATGCTGGCAGACAGACACAAGAAGAGAAGGGCCTCTGCAGGACAGGACAGACCGGAGGCGGGCAAGACGCCAAGACAGCGTTGACTTGAGGCACACAGGGGGGCGGCTGCCCTGGACAGGCAGCAAAGCTGCAGGATGGCTTAGTGATTAACGGCCAAACTTGCCCCTCTTCACCCCCCTGCTGGTATACCCCTCCTTCCCTTGGCCACCTCCTCCGGGTTGCAGGGCGGCCAGACAGCAGGGCGTGCGCAAAGTCTGTTGCGTTCGTCTGCCTGGCAGGCGTCCATCACCACCACTCCACGGCCAAAGCACTTTCGACAGGGTCAGACCCTCAGGGGAATACTGTAGCACTCGCCTCTGGACTCAGCACTCCTCAGCACACCTTGTAGAGTCTCCTCGACAATGCGACACGAAGTTGGGCTCGGAGAGAGTCTCATCCATATTACAACACGAAGTCGAAGGTCGCACTACATTTAGCAACAGTGTTTGAGAATACACAGAGAAAACGCTGCCTTATTTGCTGAGAGTCGCACCGTTAGATCCTTCCAAACGTGGAGCTCAAGCAACAGCAAGTAAATATCGATGAATGGCGACTGGTGAGCGTCCATACGTCCATTAGAGAAGAAGCAACAGCTAGGAACACACGGTGTGAAGCAAAGCGGCGATGTGCACACTGCAGGCACATGAAACAATCAGGTAGTTGTCATCTTACTTAAAAGGCCACGGCCGAAGCAGCCAATCGAAATAGATCTTCACTGAACCATGACGACCGCCGATTTGTCACCTAATGTCAACTCCCAGTCACATCCAGCTGGCAAACAGCTAATCAACAAGTCTCGTCGACTGCATTATTTTGCGTTACTCACAGGTGTTCATTCGACTTTATCTTTCCCGGTGACAGCAGCAAGTCCTACACTTCATCCATGCGAAGTAGTGCAAGTCGACGTTGTTTAGAGACTCCCTTGTTACTTCAAACTGCAACTTATACAAGTGTGAAGTTCTCATCCCAGTACATATTCAGACCGGTAACCCTAGTTCTTCGTCCTGAACACTAGTGTAGAACTCACAACGCAGAAAGCTTCAGGGTCAGACTGCAGGTGAATCCTGTGGGACTGCAGGGGAGTGAGGTCGCCGGAAATCCAAGCCCGCAGATGGCTTTGTGGAAGCAGGAGAGCTCAGTGCGTGGAGTGAAGACGGCTCTGGGCTTCAATGGCAGGCAGCTACGCGAGGCAGCCCCGCAATGAGGGGAAGAGCGCAGAAACCCTGCATTCTCGCCTGGATTTTGGTGCTGCTTGAAGCAGACGCAAGGCCCAGCTCTATCGGCTTTGGGAATCCTGGGGATTCGGGAGTCAATCCAGGGCAGGCGATCAAAGGATGCCTTGGAGAACACTGATGACTACTGGCATTGACTGCACAGAGCGTCCAGCCAGGGTAGACTGGCAGCAGTGGGTGCAGGAGAAGTAACGACAGCGAGAACCGTCACCCGCGATGGGATACACTCGTCAAATCAGCGGCCAAATGTAAGGAGGCAGCAGTTTCAACGCCAACACGTAGCCACTTGCATGGCAGCACAGCAGCTATAGATTCTTGATTTCTTCGAAGTTTGCTTCAACCTAAGTCCCTCTAAGACTGGGTACCGATTTAGACCAACCAAGGTATTCTAGTTGATGAGAGTTCTTTAGCACTGAACTATGAACACGTTGTTGGGGGGGGGGGGGGGGGGGGGGGTGGTGAGGGAAGCCTTCAAAAAATTATTTCACACCAATCACCAAATCCTTCCGCACAGGCGAAGCACAATTCAGTACTAGACTCGGGTACAGCCAGGCCGCACTTCTTCAGGAGCTGCAGAGCGCGGTTTCAGAACCAAAGCTGCCACAGCCCATGCAACCCAGATGAGGCCCCAGCTCACCTGTCGCCCTGACTAAGCGATTGTCTGTCCTTCGCACCTGGTTTTCCTCCCCACAGACTTAGAATGGGGCCCCCTGCCAGATCATCTCGCCTTTTTCCCAGCCAGGAAGGGGGCAGGGGCTGTTGCATCGATTCCGGGCGTCGTCGAAGGGCGACAGAATAGGCTCAGACCCCTCGCCTGCTGGCGGGCAGGCCAGACTCCATGGGAAGAAAAAGAGTCTACCGCCAGCAGGTAGGAAGGCGACCTCGCACGTCAAACTCGAGGCAGGCAACCGCAAACGGCGTTCCAAAAACGGGCAGTCGGCCCCCAGGAGGAAAAGATGCACGATTTGCTTACGGCGTTTCCTGAGCAGAGGTTCCGATTGATTGGGCCCCGGGCACCTTTCCCGTCAAATACAGCGTGCGTCGCCCCTCTGTCTCTCACCATAAGCAGGATTTTTTATGGGGATGCGCGGCGTCCACCTTCGACGTTGTCTCCAGCAGCCCTTCCTGAGGAATTATGCGGGGCAAACGGAGGGTGCAAAAAGAGCTGGGCACTCGCACGCTCTGGGAATGTCACACTGACCGACGCCGGCCGATGTGAGCTTGCTCCAGCTGGCATGGAAATAGAACGGAGTCTGCGATTTATCCGCCGGTAAACGGAGCGAGCATGAAGCCGGTGAAGAAGCAGTTGCACAAAAACTGCAATTCCTGTCTGACTTCCTCGGGGGTTAAAAAAAACACCTACTCTCAAAAACAGACTGCCCAGGCAAAAAGCCACCGTAATCTTTTCCAACGTCTCTACCGGAACATGTGCAACGATCCGCTATGGGCCATACACACACGTCGGTTATCTCCTAGACTGATTGCATGTCATCCTTAATTACGTTGAAGTCAACTGTTTGATTGATGACTGGTAGGGTGCATCAGTGCTGGAGATGAAAACAATTTGTAATATACATAAAGATTACGAAGCTGTAATGACTGATCTGCAGCACTGCAGCTTTCACGCATGGGCAGCAACCGATATCTCCCTGGCCAAACCTGACACATATGATGCACTGCCAGACGTCAGGCAGTTCCAGACGTCCAGAGAGATAAACATTTGCACAGAGGAGACATCAAGGAAATCGCCTCTAATTCAGGAAGATGCGGAAAGCTTCTGCTTCTAACTACGATTTGTGCCGTGCATCCCACTTCTAACCAGCGAGGCTACTTGGTTTGTTTATCAGGCTGGACGCTCGTTGAACTTCTCCAGGCTCCAACTGCCAGTTACAGAGAGCCTGATGGTCTTCAGGACTAGACCAAGATTGACCACTGGTAAACAGATTCTTCGGATTCCTCATTTAAAATAGTATGTCTTATGTCAAAGAATAAAGTCATTCACAGCCATAAGCCAATCGCGAGTGGCTCCCACTTTCAATACCCGTCCTGAGATCCGATTCCTTCGGCTCCTTTCTAGCCTTTTGTGACAAAATGATGTAAAACTTATAATTGATATAATTAGTCGAGGTAAGAGATTTAAGTGAGCGCTGATTCAGTCCAATGAGAAGCAGTAAACGCATGTTCTCGAGCCCATTTCTTCCCAACTCAAGTCAAAATTGACTGGGATAACTCGAAGAGTATAACTAAATGAAATGGACACGATGAGCATCAAGTTGGCGCTAAATCAATCAGCAATACCTTCAGACTGACAGAAATGGCTACGGAAATTTCTTTCCTCGTCAGCCAAGGCCGTAGGTTTACCACAACATCAGTACTGCCTGCGTACGTTCTTAGTCCTCCCTTGCCTTATTTCAGTCAGTCAAGAAACCCTTCAATCATGCAGATACGAGCGTCCTGTATTCTATTTATTAGTGAACTCCCATTGATGCCTACAGCCTAGCTCCCCTTCAGCTGGAGCTTGTCTACTCTCACATCTGCAGACTATTTATAGGCCCGCTGAGGAGCCCAAAGCGCTCATTACCGAGACGGCGTGTGGCCTGTGAGAGCCAATGAAGTGTGCGCTATTTTCCGCTATGCTCTTTTACTGAGCAGGGATGATGAGATGTGTGTGTATGCTTTCCCTGGGGAATCTTTCGAATGTGATCAGTAGCACAGGGTCGTTCTCAAGCAAAGTTCAGAAGTTCAGTGATGTGCAAAAGGAAACTTTCTCTACAATTATCTTATCAGTTAGCATACACCAGCACGGCGCTTCTCCGATCAGACCTCCCAGCTATCCCTGCTGAGAGGCGTAGTCCAGTCAGTGGCAGAGAATGCCAGGAATCAGTCACAGCTGGAGGGACGCCCGAGTCCAACGCCTGGAAATCAACACTTGTCTCCAACGCCTGGAAATCAACACTCGTCTTCAGGATTCCTCCTGCAGCGGCCACGAGCCCTCGTTTGTTCACAGCTGTGCTCCGCTCCGGAGAGTTGGGAATTCCCAGGAGTCCGCACCTTCCCAGACAGAAAGCAGGGTTCCTCCTTCCTTGGCGCCTCTCTCCACACGTCCTTCCACAAGGCCACCTATTTTCAGGACCTCATGCTGACAGACCACTTGGTCCATCAGTGGCCCCCTCCCCTCCTGCAGCTGTGGATGATGTTTCCACTGATATGGGGCTTCAACCAGGAGAAGAAATATGGTCCAAGCCCAGATTCTTTTCCGGCAATGGGGGAGCCAAGCTGCCTGCAGTCCAAAGAGGCCAAGTGAGATGAGCTCAAGAGGCTTGCAAACACGCGCACACACAGCTCCCGCCCAAAGTCCATGCAGTCCCGCAGTGCCTTCACAAACAAGGTGCAGAGTTCTGTCTGCAGGAAAACGATGGCAGCTGGAGGGGATGTTGGTTCGACCAACAGGTCCCGAGGGGAGTCGCATGAGCTGAAGTTTTTAAACAGCGTCAGGCTTGTCCAGCCCAGGGTCTCCAAATAGCGAGGCCACTCAAAGCCACGCGCTCTTCGAGTATTCCACTGTTTTGCTAGTAATCAAGTTGCAGTTCCAATCAGCGGGTAGGTAGCAGGTATACTCGTATGTAAGCTCTGGACCAAGCGAAGACGTGCAGATGCTGCCAACAAAACATCGACGAGCTGTATGCAAGGCACCAAGCCCCATTTTGCGTCTTGCTGCGCTTTGCAAAAAGCACAAGAAGAAACCTCCAGTAGCGAACTAACAGAGGAAGGCAATCAGCTGTTTTAGACGTTTCACCCCTCTAAGCAGCATGAAGTCTTCGAAGGGGCCTGACCCATCACCTTTGATGCCCTTCCTACATGCGCACTTCAAAGCAACAGGTTTTCATTCAGCCAAGGCTGTAGTGAAGACATTCACCTTGATGAAGGAAGAACTTCAAAGGAGCCCATGCTGTTAGCCTTATCTCTCCAGCTTCACACGACAGACTCTTCCTATCCATCTAGAAGGTGGACCGATAGCCTGGGTCCAACCCTGAAAGCAAGCCTCCTCTTCTTCCCTCACACCTCGGGGGTAGATGTACGAGTCCTCGTTTCATCATTCGCCTTTTCATAGGTGTCAGAGCCTAGAATCACCGCTGGAGGCCTGGAAGTCACGCTTTTGGGGGATGGGGGCCGAGCGTGACAGGAAGAAGGGGAGTAGGGGGGGGGGGAGTAGGGGGGGGGGGAGTAGGGGGGGGGGGAGTAGGGAGAGGGGGTGAAAGAGATCATTGACTGCAG
>JAWQFJ010002354.1:47500-48657 GCA_034096865.1 Theodoxus fluviatilis
ACTTCAAACGAGCAACAAAATATGTACAAAGACATTCTCTGATGTGCTATTGTTTTACTGCGCCGCCCCCCCTTCTCTCTCTCTCTCTCTCTCTCTCTCTCTCTCTCTCTCTTCTCTCAACACACCACACAACACACGCAACACACACACACACACACACACACACAACACACACACACACACACACACACACACACCCCGCCATATTACGTAAACGCTCACGTCCGAATGTAGTTAAGTCACAGTGACAAGTACTGAACTGCCAAGGACATTATCAAGGATGAAAACCCGTAACAGCCAGCTCATACATGTAGAGCGGAAGGCAAACTGGTCTCACGACAAATTTTGATGATGAAATGGCTACTTTGTAGCGTGCCCCCCCCACCCCTACCCTCCCCCCCAAAAGCATCCAAATACTCAAAACATTCGTTTAGTTGCCATTTACTTTGTCTTTCGCTTTTCGCAAGTAACTGATTTCATCTCGGAACATTAGGAATTGAATCTAATCAATCCAACACAACATCACGCCCGCAAAGCGCAGAAATGAGGTCGAAACAGGAAGACCATGAAAGAAGGGAAAGTGATAGGAATAGAAAGGGCAAGGGAGGACCAGAACTGCAAGACTTGCCAGTTATTAGCTCGAACCACGCCCAGACCCCCAGGCGGTGAAGGACAAACATATGCATCGTGGACATCGCAGTTAGGGCGCGAGGATGCAGAGATGCGGCAGACGACACGAGGCATGAAGCATTAAGTACGTGTTCAATGACTGACACTCCAAATACACGCCGTTTACTGACCACTACACAGTTCAATCCAGTTCATAATCCCATTGGCTGTGTGCTTGTGCGCCTCACGAGTCTGAGAATGGTACGAACAGTCCGCATGACTCAGCATCAAGCTGCTCTCTCAGAAAGAAAGAGCAATCGCTGTCTAGTGGCTCTATGGCTGAACTCCTCTTTGGAAAGGAAATTGGGAGAAGGTAGTTAGGAAAAAATTTCGAGCCACGACCAAAAGGCCAAACGATCCTACGCTGAGGCAGTGGGTGGCCCACAGGTTATGTCGTTGAGACCTTTTCAAAAAACGTTTAGATTTGACCGTCTTCCACTTCATACACTTTGTGGGGCAGCTAAAGGCAAAGGCAGCGTCCCTCCGTC
>JAWQFJ010002354.1:48676-71176 GCA_034096865.1 Theodoxus fluviatilis
CGAAGGAGACGGATCCAGCTGTATTGCATTTACAGTGAACTCGACTCTGACCAAATATTCTATGTACCTGACGCTATATTATTTACATCAAACTGATGAATCACAGAACTGGATGCAGCACCCAGCTGCAGCTTCAGAGCTGGGTGTTGGGAGTTGGGGTGGGGATGGGGTGGGGTGGGGTGGGGTGGGGGTAGGGGGTGGGGGTGCTGTTGCTTTTCAACTTAAAGAAATATTATCAATGACGTAAACTTGGCCGATACCCGGTGCCCCAAAGGCGAATGCCAAATGAAATCGCGTGGAGAAAACCGAGAAGTTCTCAGAATTGGACAGTGTGTGTGTGTGTGTGTGTGTGTGTGTGTGTGTGTGTGTGTGTGTGTGCGCGCGCGCGTGCGCATGTGTGTGTGTGTGTACCTATCACAGCTCTCTCTTCTCCACCCTCCTCCAAAATCAATGCAGTGCATGCAGAGTGACAGCGTGTGTGTGTGTGTGTGTGTGTGTGTGTGTGTGTGTGTGTGCGTGCGTGTGTGTGTGTGTGCGTGTGCATGCATGTGTGTATGTGTATGTGTGTGTTTATGTATGTGTGTGTATGTGCGTGTGTGCGTGCATGTGTGTGTGTGTGCGTGAGTGTGCGTGCATGTGTGTGTGTATGTGTGTGTGTATGTGTGTGCGTGTGTATGTGTGTGTGCATGTGTGTGTGTATGTGTGTATATGTGTGTGTATGTGTGTGTGTATGTGTGTGTATGTGTGTGTGTGTGTGTGCATGTGTGCGTGTGTGTGCATGTGTGTGTGCGCGAGCGCGTGTGTTTTGACGGTTCTTCTGCCAGGCGTGAGAGCTGAAAAGGTGTGTCTGCTGAAAAAGGAAAGGGATGGGGTGGAGAAAGGAGACGGCAGGGGAGAGGGCGGCGCTATGGAGAGGCTATAGAAGCAATAGTGGCTTGTGTGAATGTGTGCGCGTTTGTATGTAAGGTGAGGGGTGTGGGGCTAGCTACAGAGATAGAAGTGAAGTGAAATGAAGTGGTTCTGTGTTGACACCATCTGTTCTGTACAGTTTGTTTTCCACGTAATACGAGTTCTAAGCGCTCCGACGGAAAAATGATTTTATGCTGGAGACAATAAGGGAATCAGTGTTGAGCATATTTGCAGCATAGAAGTGCATGGCACACACTGTATGGAGGGTGGCACATTGTATGCGGGGTTGCACACTGCATGGAGGGCGGCTACCGACCAGACAAGCCAAATTACAGTAGCAGACACCTGCCACGCTTATGGGGCAAAGGGGGCATCGAACCAGTGAGACGCGGCAATTACCCTTGCAACAGGAACACGCCCACGGCCCTGTGGTAGTCAGTCGATTGAGCCAACACCGAGGCAGGACAGATGCAGGGACTGGGGTGGTGGGGAAATGGGAATGGACAAGGAAAAACAGTGGCTCCAAGCCCAGGGGCAATACACGTCTGCAGCCATCTAGCATCCACCACGTGATGCCGTGGACGAGTGCGTCCACTGCTGGGCGCATGACTGGCTCTGCAGGCTGCTCCCACAGCCTGCAAAACGGTCCTTGTGCGGGTGAGGGCTGGACTGAAGCATGTTTTATGCCGGCCATCGTCAACACAGATGAGCAGAAGCAACTTTCGTTACGTAGAGAATATACATTGTTGCAAAAATTCTGGTAGACTAAGAAACAAAAGGAGAAACTGCAGAACCCACACTGCGCATAAGGACACCCCACCCCCATCCCCACACACTTTTTTTCAGCTAACAAGGCCAAAATAAATTGGGTAGGCAGATAATAACTTCTTTCCTGTTCAAATAAAGGTTGTCGTTTCGTAGACACGTAAAAACGTCAGTTCGTTTTTTAAAATTTAAACGATGGCTCTTTTTTACCAGCAGGAAAAAAAATAGGGTCGGAGACAAAATTTAGGGTCCGTCGGATGACTGGAAACAACTCTTATTTGGGTGGTCTACGCCAAATAGATATCAATAGAAAAGACCTGCCACATTCATTAAAGTCGTCTAATAAATCAGAGCAAAACACACACACACACACACACACACACACACACACACACACACACACACACACACACACACACACACGTACGCAGGTGCAGAACACCGCAGCACGTATAGTAAAACGTCCACCTAGTCGTTCTCACATAACAGCAATCCTTCGAGAGCTACACTGGCTGCCTGTCCACCAACGTATTGTGTTCAAAACACTGTGTCATGTGTTCAAGTGCGTCAATGGTTTGGCCCCGCTGTATCTGGATGAGCTCCTCAAGACTTATAAGCCTGTGAGGGATCTCAGATCTTCGGCGCAGTCATTACTCCATGTGCCACGCTACAACACCAAGAGATCTGAGGAGAGAGCATTCTCGTATGCTGGACCAAAACTCTGGAACGATATCCCAGACAGACTGAGGAAATCTCCTTCAATACAGACTTTCAAGTCACAGCTAAAAACTCTTTTATTCAAAGGGTGAACGTGTTGAGCGCCTTGAGCATGCCTTTGGGTGTGAGATTGGCGCTATATAAGAGCCAAAATACATACATACATACACATACACACGCACACACATACACACACACGCACGCACATACACATACACACGCACGCACATACACACACGCGCGCGCGCGCGCACGCATGCACCCCACAGGCACACACACAGACACTCCCGCACTAACACTCGCACTTACGCCAGTATTCCTGCGCTCTCCCAAGTACGCAAGCACACACGCACGAACGAACATAACTGCATAAAAATAATAACATACTTCGGTTGACGTTCTTACGATGCGATATAGCACATACAATATCTTCCCAAACAAAAACACAGGAACAGCATAGGTCAAGTCGGTGCAAGTAATGTATGCTATACGCTTATTGTACACATACATCATCCCGGAACTTGTAACATAAAGGTGCGTCGCTTGCCACGATCAACAGTTCATAGAAAGAGGGCTGAATAATCGACGACGCAGCCAAGGTCGGGGTAACGAGACACCACCCCCTATTCAGCAAAGTTTAGAGGCTGCGGAGACACAGGAGCTCCTCATCAAAGGGTGGACGGTACTACAGGTGGTGCAATGGCGACCAGTCGCGAAGGAATGGGGCGAAGGCAAACAGAGGTACGAGGGCCTACTTCACGGCACAGACTGGGTACACTTATGGCGATCCGAGTCGAAAGGCGATAAGACTGTGAAACTAGAGCGTTTGTGTGCATAGCTTCTCGTACAAAGCTGGAGCGGGTAAGGGGAGATGCCTCGCTATTTAAAAGAGGGTCTCCAAAAATAAATCAAATTTTTTATAATATACATAAAACACTGTACTGAAATATTCAATCTATTGATAACACTAGCATTGCTGAGTGAGTGCGTCTAGGTATGCATCTGTGATAGAACTTTGTGTTTACAGCATGAAACCCATCACGATCTGTACGGAAACAGATATGTAAAATGAGAATATTCAAACTCATTGCTAGCTTGCACGTACAAAAACACAAGCATCACCGGTATCACTGAATACGTGCTCTCTCTCTCTCTCTCTCTCTCTCTCTCTCTCTCTCTCTCTCTCTCTCTCTCTCTCTCTCTCTCTCTCTCTCTCTCTCTCTCTCTCTCTCTCTCTCTCTCTCTCTCTCTCTCTCTCTCTCTCTCTCTCTCTCTCTCTCCCATCACCAGCCTCCACTCATATGCGCGGTCACTCGCACATACATGCATACATCATACACACACGCGCGCGCGCGCGCACGCACGCACACACATGCACGCTCATTCCAGAAAAGTGAAAGGAGGAGCCAGGTAACAGCAGGTGGACCATATCGTATGTCTCAGTTCACCTGTGACGTGAGACGGCCCCCACTCCGACACTGACAAAGCCCCGCTTGACGAGGCAGCATGCAGACGTCACTTTCAACTGATAGCGAAAGAGGGAAGAATGGGGTTCGGGGTCGGGGGGTGGGGGAAGAGGTTGGAGGAAATGATTCAAGTGTGAGAGCGTGGGAGGGAAATACCTATCTGTCTGCACACTGCATACTTAAAGTTATCATACGGAGAAAGGCAGAGAGGACCGCCCTCTGTCCAGAGTCATCTCTCACGGTCAGGCACAGAGACGGATCGACCACGCAGTCTGAATAGAGTTATCTCCGCGTGAGACGGAAATGCCTCTCTGTTGTAGCATCAAGCCCCACCCCCACCCGCTATCCTCGATGGATGAAGATTTAAAGCCTCGAGCTAAGGAACGATTCTTGAGTGTCTAACACGCACACAAGCACACTCAGAGAATGAGAGCGAGCGAGAGAGAGAGAGAGAGAGAGAGAGAGAGAGAGAGAGAGAGAGAGAGAGAGAGAGAGAGAGAGAGAGAGAGAGAGAGAGAGAGAGAGAGAGACGGGGGGGGGGGGGGGGGGGGGGAGAGGAGACAGCGATGGATACACAGATGTGTCTTACAGTTTACTCCTGATTAAATGTACTCCAATGAAACAACAACATACGATATCTTCTGAGTCACTGCAAAATTATCTGAAAAGCAGAAATCATGAGGATGATTGCACCGTACACAAATACACAAGCATTCCTATCACTTCAGCTGTCGGAATGGATAAAATGACAGATATTGATACAGGGGGGAAAAAGCACGTGCAACAAGGAAATTGCAATGAAAAAAGCTGCACTCACCAATGCACAAACAGTGGGTGCCCTAACTGTAAGTCATGTAAGCACCCGTACTGGCATGTACGTACAACGTCGAAGGGGTTGATGGGGGAGAGGGGAAGAGAGAGAGGGAGGAGGGAGAGACTGACAGACAGACAGACAGACAGACAGACAGACAGACAGACAGACAGACACACAGACAGACACACACACACACAGACAGACACAGACATGCACACGCACGAACGCATGCACGCACACACACACACACACACACACGCACATACAGCGACAGATACCAGACTGCAGACCGTTCAAGACAGAGAGAAGGCATCTAAGACAGGGCATGTAGCCCAAGTTGCCAGGGAGACGAAGGTAGAGGGAGCAAGCAATAGGCACAGCGCTGTCCACAATGGCTCCCCACCCACCTTCATGCTGCTGGCGAGCTGGATGTAGTAGAAGAGGCTCATGTCCTCCAGGATGATGGGCTCCTTGCCCGACTCCCTGTCCACTGCCATCCTTGCAGACAGAGCAGGCCAAATCCAGACCCCAGATCCCCAGGAATGCACACAACGCCAACAAGGCGAAACAAGGCACAATTACCGCAGGAGGGGACCCGTGCCTCAGTCTAATGAGAAAACGCTACCAGCAGTCAGTGAGTCAGGGCCACGGTAAACTCCAGCACGGCTTCTACACAGGAGCAGAGCACTCGCACCGGGCACATGATCCCAAGAGCCACATGATGCCGCCTATCAAAGTTGGTATATATCAAAGCTGTACGAGTTCACTAATCAGAGTTGCGTGGCTGTCCCACCTCGAGAAACACACGGACACGGTGAACAAAGCGGGCACCAAAACTTGGACCTACTAAAGCAACCTCCCTACTCTGTCTTAGTCTCCTCCCGCACTTGAATCTGCCGAAGCGGCAACACTAGTACTGTAGCAGCAGCAGCTGCAGCCGAGCCTCGAGCCCTGTTAGAAATGTCCCTGGACCGGGGTGACGGGGTGTCGGGAACAGCTGAGAGGGAGAGGCGGCCTCAAGGTTTCTGGGCGCGATCAATGAGGACACGTACTCCTCATAGGTGACCCCGTGGCTGCCCTTGTTCTCACTGACACCCGCACCGTACCGGCCTCGAGGTTGGGAGGTTGCGTGGAGGGAGGAAGGCTCCGGTGGGCGAAATGATGACAATTCACAGGCCGTACGCGTCCCAAGCGAGACGGGCGCTTCAAAGCAGAGGCCCTGTTTTTTAGCAACGCTTTGAGCACTGCGCAGTCCAGTCGGGAAAACCCTTCCCCAGCTCCGGCGCGAGCGACTGTTCGCTACGAATGGGACAAGCGCGCGAGACACAATGCCTCTCTATCTTTAGTTAAAAAAACAACCGGTGCCAGAGATCTCCTCGAGATCACAGTGCGCGCTTTCAATTTCCGCAAGCCTCGGAGCACTTTGCCCACGCCTAGCACAAACGCTTGTAGTCCCAGTGAAAGGCAAGACAGAGTAGAGTGGATAAAGGGGCAAGGTTTTCCCCACGCTCCTTATCGCCTCGGCGTGCAAGAGGAAGAGCAGGGCCGCAAGCTCTGACAACAGCTGTTGCTGCAGAGAGCGAGAGAAAGGCTAACGACAGCTCCAGCTTACAGGGGCCACTGGTTTGATGTCCGTACAAGTAGCACTACCAGTTCCCGGCGAACGCTATAATGAACCCTTACGTCGACTGGTTCACGGGGTTTACATCGGTAAAAGCATGCTGTCAGAGAGTGTTTGTAAATCGGTGGAGGCTGCAGTGCCCACAGCGTCGTATGAACCACCTCCAGCGGTGTCTGCCCCCCTCAGCCTCATACAACAGCTCCTCTTCAGAAGTTCTCAAGCGCTGCAATAGTCATCGAGAGGGAGAGAGGCAGGTTGAAAATAGAACTCTTCTCTGCAGGACACACCACTCCCAGCAGGCACTGGCGCCGCTTCAGAAGTTGGTTCCAACTTTCCTGCAAGACGATCGCTCTGGTGAGTTGTGCCAGCTAAATGAAAGAGCGAGGGAAGGAAGTTCAGGAAGAACAGCCCCTTCACAACACGTCGACTTCAGATGCCAGCTTTTCGTCTTCACCTCTCGATCCTTCCTCGCGCCTCCCCCACTCCCCGGGCCTGACTGGCGAAGGGAAAGGGAAGGAAAGTTCGGTCGGACTTGCGTGGAGAGCAAATTTCAAGTCAGCTCAGCTGACAGTTGACGCAAGCGAAGCCCATGCAACATTCACAGCACGACCTCACCCCTCTTGACCTTTTCACGGATAACTTCTCCCCGGCGAGTCTTCCAGTCCCATTTCTTATTCTTCTCGAGAGTAAGATCTCTTTACAGTCGTTATGGGTTCAGTCCCACATGTTTGCATGGAGGACGAGGCGTGGAACGCACGACTGACGGCAGTCTCCGGACGACACAAGGCTCACCCCCTTGTTCGATCAGTCATTGTGCCAGCTGAGCCATTCCCTAACTACAACGGCGCCAGTGAACATCTCTCCAGTCCGCCCGGACTGGGGCAAAGGGGAAGCCAAAGAAGTCAAACCAAACACACCAGATCCTCCAGTCAGTCTGCGAAGAAATTTTTTTCTCCGCTTCTTCCCCACAAATCCTCCGACTACCTACAGCGCCTGGAAGGCAGGAGCACACTGGCAGATGCTAAACGCGGACTGCCTGTGGGTTTCATTCGGCCATTAAGGACAAGCCAGGGAGTCCAGTCAGCAGGAGTGGAAAAGAGGTCACTTGGGGGTGGGAGTGGGGGGGTGGGTGTATTGAGAGAGAGCAAGGGTGTATGTAGAGAGAGAGGGGGGGGGGGGGGGGGTTGTCTTGGGTTTGCTTTTAACAGACCCTAACAACCAGAGCACAATCCCGAGGCCCGGCCTTCCTCCACCCAGAAAAGCTACACGCTCACGTGTGCTCTGGCCTGTTATCAGGAGGCACAGCGTGTGTCAGATACCCGGAAAGCAATCGCGGGGCCTCCCTTTCTTCCTCAAGTAGGCCTATCGCAAAGCGGAGCACCACACGATTTGCTACCAGGGCAGGAGGGAAGAAGAGGAAGGAGGAGAGCAGCTAGTGCATTTTCGAGATATTTCCCTATCCGTCGACAATGAGAAAACAAGAGATGGGAAACAAACGATGCAGGCTCGCGCCGTCAGCTCTTGAAAGCGTTTGTCAGAGCGGCGCCAGGCGCTGGGGACAAGGCAAGGCTGAGGCACTCCCAGAGGGAAGGGGGATGGTACAAGGAGAGGGGTGGAGACAAGGTCTTGGAAAGGGGGAGAGGGGTGGGGTGGACGCAAGGAGGGGATAGGTCCAAAGAGAAGTAAGGAACACGGGGAGGGGGGTTGGGTGCAGACAGAGATGGGACTCGGGCGCAACTGCAGCCAAAACACTCGGGCCAAATGAGACGCCGATGGCAGGAGCTAGCGAGAGAAGAATGCTCCTTCAAAGAATCGCTTTCTCCAAGAATGCAGAAAGCACCACCCGCATCGCCTTGCCGTTTCCTGCAGTGCAGTGCGACAGGACGAAGGGGACGCTGAGGGCAGATGAGGTAAAGACGTCACTCTGCCGGTGCTCTCAGGGCACTCAGATCTCTGCTGCCTCCTCTGTCCTGAAATCGGCACTGCCTGGGAAGGGCTGCAAGGGAAGATTCCACTGCCTCCTGTCGCCTGCCAGCAGAGAGCTAATTTCCCTCAAAAAGCGACGGCTCCAACTTTCTGAGAACCTTAAAGCTGCTGCAATTGCGCGTCTCTCTCTGCTTCCACCTCCAGTGCTGCCAACAATAGCACCCACAGATCGGAGACTCAGACGGGAGGCCCAGAATATCCTGAATGGCCTGGAGCACGTGCCAAGTAGTCTGTCGAGTAGTTTTCCAAACTTCTGCTTTCAACAGTCGCGAGTGTTTCGAGGCAGTCACAAGCGAGTCAGAAAACCTCACTACGCGAGAAGCCGGTAGTCCAGTCTTGATGCTAATCACAGTGCTGCCAAACGAGGCTTGCCGAATCCGAAATGGACACCAGTAGTGGATTTCTGTTAAATCACACTACCATCATCACCAATCAGTTACTTTCAAACGTGGAATCCGCAAGTGTACAACTGAACGGGCCGTCGTCGATCAGCCCCTATCCACGAACACGTGTAGTCAAGTATCCGATCCAGCTTCGCACAACACAGATCGCTTCAGTCACTCGAGGGGTTCTCCATAAGAGTCAAAGCAGGATCTCCCAGGGCTGAATGCGTCAGGCATAAAGCGGGCTGTTGGAACACTCCCTGTGTTGACTGGCCCAACTGGTCTCGAAAGGCCGCTGTCGTAAAGCCACGAGGGCACGGTAGAACCCCGGCAGTAAACAAGTGGGAGCCAGCTCTGCTCTCGCTAGATTTTCAGGCCTTTCTTTCTCTCTCCCCCCCCTCTCTCTCTCTCTCTCCGCGGAAAGGTGAGGCAAAAGGAGGGCAGACCGGCACCTGCTGAATGCCCGGGTAGCTGGTTACAGTCCTGGCAGCCACAGCAATCAGGTTCTGGGAGACTAGCGTTGGTGAGAGGAACCTGAGTATGGCAGCATCCCGAAGACAACCGCTTGTACTCCCCCACTGCTCTGCTAAGGACTGGAACGTGTGTGTGCGCGTGTGTGACCTATGCCGCAAGGGGGGGGCAGAAAGCTTCTGATCAAGGGAGGTCGGAAGAGGGCACTGCGAACACCGACAATAGAGCGGGAAACGAGTGCGATAAGGCAGATAGGATTTGGACGGTCGGGGATGGATGGGTGAAGGAGGTAAATCTAGCTTGAGGGGGGTGAGGGAAGATGAATTTTGAGGAGTGAAAAGAAGGGAGGAAGACAGGCACATGATATAGAAGCGTGCTGCACCTATCTGTGGGGCTTGTAAGTCAGATAATAAATCTGGACAAGACAGCTTGAGGGGAAAGAACTTTCCCAAGCCTTCGCCTATCCCCTCTAGGTTTTGTGGTTTTGACTGACAGAATCTCTCTCTCTCTCTCTCTCTCTCTCTCTCTCTCTCTCTCTCTCTCTCTCTCTCTCTCTCTCTCTCTCTCTCTCTCTCCTTATCAATGAGGTCAATGACACAGGTGTAGCGTCCGGCGCTTATCAGTTCTATGAGACACACAGCAGGACACAAAGTGACCTAACGCGACATCTCAGGGGATGTCAGGTCAAATCAACATGGCCAGGGGTCGAGCTTTTGTCCATCACCACGTCCTCCTCGGCATAAAAATCGCCGATAGATTTCCACTGATTTGCAGCAGTTGAAATACGCAGAGGTCACATTAATATTACACAGTAGCAGCATGGGTAAAGTTCACGCACACGAACATGTCGGTTACAGCACTGGATGGTGAATTCTCATCGGCGTTTGGGGATGAAAATGATGAGCGGTGGATTCGGGTGCTTGTGAAATTTTATAGATGGCATTAAAAATAGGATAAACTTCACAGGAAGAGAATGAGTTTGTGAACTGTCCTCTCGGTCTGACTACTGTCACCATCAGGGCGCCCGGATCTCTAAATTTGCTGGCACATGGTGGCGGGTCTCACTGTTTTCCCGCAGTCCTTTCTGGATGTTGGAGGAAAGCCCACGTCACAGCCTGCCCCATGGATTGCTTTGTCGTCATCAATTATTCCCCATTTCCACCACAAAGGCACTTGGACATCTGGCAGTCCGACCCTGGCTCCCTGACCAGTTGCAAAGGACCAAGGACAGTGGATCGGCACGTGTCTGTGGACAGCGACTGATGGCCCAGATACAAACTTAACGCCTGCAGCAGATTTGCTCTAGGACAGTCGAATCCTCTAGTGGTCTCATTCAGTAAGTAACACAGCACATGTGTTGGCACAGATTAAAAGAGCATCGATGGTGCAAATGCGGGCAGTGATGAATCCTGATCAAGTTTTTCTCCAATTTTTTTTCACGTGGACATACATGAACAGTGCTTACACGTCCAGGCACACTTTTTACAATCAGGGCAGACGTGATTCAGATAACCTTTATTCAAGAATCCCTGACCTATTTGGCAAACTTCAGGCCGATGAACAAAGGACCGGTCTCTAACCATACACTCCTTTAGAGACAGCAGCTTTCCAGATTAGTCCTCCTTCAACACCAAGGGTGGTCCTCGGTCCACAGATTCCCACAATGGCCACTGTCCACTCTGACCTTGAGGGCTGCTGGACATCTGGCAAGGCTGCCCGTGCTGACGCTGGGAGGAGTTCGAAGTAATCCCAAGTCTGACACCCTCAGTTTTCTCAGTCAAAAAGCCCTCTCTGAGTCACAGTTCTTGCTGTAAGGATTCACTCCGAGCTGTACATTATCTGGATGTCTACATGAGGCAACACTTCAAAAAGAAAGTTGTTCCTTCTGCCGTCCATTCACTTCCGTCGAGTCCAACCATTCAAGCCGTAGGGGAGGGCTTCTGTCCACGAGGCACTAACGTGTGGCAGGTGGAGCGAGTGGCCAGCCACACACACACACACACACAGAGGTCAGTGGCTGTGAGGAGGGCAGTGGGTGGACAGCGGGGTCAGTCAGAACGACACCTGCCATTCACAGCCCCGCTCGCATGGTCACGGTGGACTCCCATCGGAAGACAGTTTGATCAGCAGACGGCAGTAGAAAGACATCCGGGCAGGCAGGAAAACGGGCAGACAACCGTAAGAACTATGGCCTGGGGGTGGACGTGTATCCGTACAATAACTGCACACAGCTACTGTGCAATGAACAGTTCATTTTGTGTGTTTGGAGCACACATCTATAGGAGCATTGGACAGATACCCTTTACCTCGTCTGCCTCACTTGTGGTTGAGCACTGTGGTTGTGAGCTTGATTTTCCCCTCTTACTCGGTATATTTGCCTCTACAACATATCAGTCCTCTAAACACCGATAACAGCTCCGGCGCATTTGCCAGTGTGCCAACCGTCCAGCACCCCGACCCGTGCTTGTACTTGGCTCGAAGTAAGGATCGGAAGTTCCTATGCCGGTTTGGCTTGATGTCAGTCCAGGCGGAGGCAATTCTGCTTGCAACATATGGGCGTATAGTTTCCGCCTTGATCGATACGTCCTCGTTTAGGAAGGACAGTAAACGTCAGGCCGACAGATTTCTTTCCTCCAAGTCCTCTAGGGCAAAAATCCCGCCAAGGCGATTCAAGCCTTCGCTGCGGCGATTAGATTTTCCGCCTGATTACTCGGCGTTTCGCGCGAGCGTAGCCCCGCGTCGACTTCCACCGTGATCCGAGCGGGCCAAGTTTGCCCGCGTCAAGGTAAGAGTGGCAACGGAAATCCGCAGTGGAAACGGGACTTCCAGCAGCGGGTCTCTAGCTTTGCGAGGGCCTCTGTGGCAGAGCGATGCAAATCAAGCAGCTTGGCGCCCCAGTGTCGCAGCGTGACAGGCGACAGAATGAAGTGCAAATTCGGACAACTTGTTTCTCTCGGTCTGTGGTTGCAAGTAGGTGATTCGTCGCATCTGTTGCACGTGCTATGCGTCGGCACTGTACTCATCTTTCCTCGGACAAGGACTCCTTGTCACTAGACGCAGTTCCATTCACTAAGGCGCACAAAAAGGCCGCTCTCACCCGTGAGGGGAAAGTGCGATGTCTGAACAGTGATGTGACTTTCCAACACAAGGTTCACTTCCACTCTTTCAACCCACCCGATTCAACCAACGCTGGTGGGTGAAAGCCGCCCGATTCCCGAGAGGAAGCAAACATTCTCAAACCCACTTTGATTTCACTGACCTCGTGTGACATTTGTACGCAGCCATCGAAATTTGACAGCTCCAGCAGATAAGCAGATGCACCGACCGACAAAAAGCAATCACCCACACCCTATATCGTGGGGTGGGTGGACTCCGACTCCCTCAGTAAGTCTTGCAGACTGCAAGTCCATGCATAACAAGGCAGACAGATGATCCCTTGGAATCTTCGCACAACGTGCCACTTCGTGCTGCTTCCCTCGGGGGAAACGAAGGTTTTTTTTAAAGGCGACGGGACAAAGTGGCGACAGCGAGTGGGGGAACCATTCACCCCCTAACAAGGCGTCTTGCGCTGGAGTGGAGGGCAAACCTAGCTGTTTTTTCTCTCACGCCCCTCGGGCTCCCAGTTCCTGGTCCGCCTCCCCTCCCTCCCTCCCCTCCCACAGGGCAGCCGCTGTCTTCTCCGCTCGAGCCAATCTCTCAATGGACTCGGCTATCTCCCGTGTGAAGGACATGGGTTGCAAGTAAACCACGGTTTCACAGGAACTACACGTACAGGCTGATGAGAATGCAGCTAGTGCAGGTGGTTGATCAGGCTTCTGAGTGTTGCACGTATTTCATGTGCACTGGCAGCAGTTCCAGTCGCGGAAGTGGTGGGGCATTTCAGGCCACAGCAGTTTTTGTTGCAGAGAGTGAACCAAGGCACAGCGTTGTCGTTGTCACTGCGTGCCTGAGCAGCGTCAGACTGTGTTGTCTCTCACGCCCTCCCTTTTGAACGAGCTCCAACCCCCCCTCTCTCTCTCTCTCTCTCCAACCCCCCCTCTCTCTCTCTCTCTCTCTTCCTCTCTCTCTCTCTCTCTCTCTCTCTCTCTCTCTCTCATCCTCCCTCTCTCTCTCTCTCTCTCTCTTCCTCCCTCTCTCTCTCTCTCTTCCTCCCTCTCTCTCTCTCTCTCTCTCTCTCTCTCTCTCTCTCTCTCCCCCCCAGCTCTCTCTTCCTCCCTCTCTCTCTCTCTCTCTCTCTCTCTCTTTCTCTCTCTCTCTCTCTCTCTCTCTCTCTCTCTCTCTCTCATCTCTCTCTCTCTCTCTCTCTCTCTCTCTCACCCACCACACTTGAATATTTTGCCTCAATGGCTGAATGTAAGAAAGGCACTACTGCCTAATTCACTACCCTTGTAAAATAAAGTTCGTTCGCTCTCTCTCTCTCTCTCTCTCTCTCTCTCTCTCTCTCTCTCTCTCTCTCTCTCTCTCTCTCTCTCTCTCTCTCTCTCTCCCCTCCCCAACCCCGCTGACCCCAATTTTTCGCCAGCAGGATGGTTCCAGGCAATTTTATTGGAATGGCCTGTGGCTGTAGTGTTCTACACCATATTTTATCTCAAATCATGCCTCTCTGACCTGTTCCGTAGTATATTCCTCGAGACTCTCGCCTTTTGTCACGTACTCATGCTTCAGTCTTGTAAAGAACATAAAATAGTATCGATCCTTCATCTATGGTTCTTTACCTTTCGTTCCCCATAAAGCTTCATGCCATTGAATACACTGATCTCTCTCCACCCCCACCCCCCTCCCCCTACCTTTCTTCATCTCCATGGGGCCCTCTACTCCCTAACTCCCTGGCGGCCCCTTTTCTCTTATACACTCTTATTCGTTCTGACCTAGCCCCAAGAGGCGACCGGTGTCGTGTGAAGGAGACACTCCTCTGCGAAATAAAAAGCTGACATGCTGTGGACTGTGTGGCGAAAGCTGTGAGCGAAAGAAATGCACGACTTGCTCGAAAGGAGTCGTGTTTCAAGGTGATGTCTTGTCCTTTGTTTTCATGCCAAATCTGCGGTCAAAGACCTTTCAGTGATCGTGTCCTCGCAAAGATTTCCTCGCGTCTTCGTGGAGAAGTCTTTTCCATCCGCACACTCCCACATTCAATCTTAAACAATCTTTACCAAGAGGATGTGGTGCCGGTATCGGGTTGTAGTTTTCACCTGAGGTAGAGTGACAATAATGCGATAGGAAATTGCTTGCGTGGGCGAGATTTCACAGTCTAGCTCCATCTTCATGCCAAATGGTGTCTGTCTGGCGAACTGTTCAAGATTAAAGAAGGAGCTAGACTTCAGAAGCTCGCCCATTCAAGCGATTTACCGTCGGATTTTTGTCAGCCTACTTCAAGTGAACATTCAGTGATGCAGACTTAACATCGAAGTTCGAGAATCGTAACTTGAACAACACAACCGCACAACAACTTTCTACCGTAAGAACAGCGACTAAGGACCATGATTCTAAAATATAAAAACACTAAATAGCATACAACCGACGCCGTATCACCACTTCGCCACTTAGTGCATACGACAGCAGGATTGTTTCACACTGGTTGAAAGTAATTCTCGAGGACACCGGTGCCTTTTTGTCGCGGATTAGGGGTCAGAGGGGTACATACCAGGCCTTTTATGGCTGGAAGCCAGGGTGGAAAGGAGTGGAGTGAGGGTGGAAAGGGGGGATGGGGTGCGGGTTTGGGGTGTCATGTCCGAAGGAAGCGGCACACAGGGAGCTGGAGGGAGTCAGGTTGCAAAGACAAAGGGCTCTGGGCCTGCAGGAACGAGGGAACAATGGCTGGACGCCCCTCTCCGCCGCTACACGTGTCCCTGCCACCTGTCTCTGATTTTCCCCCTTTCTTCCCCGCCGACCCGCAGTACTGCATTCATTTTGTTTTGGGACAGCCACTGGGGTCAGCCATAGGGGTCAGACATCAGGTCTGGCGTACAAGCAGGGGTTTGAGGTCGAGTAAGGAATAGGATGGTGTAGTACGGTAGTGCTATCCATCACCTGACAAAATAAAATCAAATGCATGCATGGTACCAGGGTGTGTTGACGGCAGGGGTGAATGCATATTCACGCCACTAGCTACACAGGCTTTGCTACATTCATATCGTCCTTCAACGCTTTCACCACTTTGAGAACTTCAGTACCGAGATTTGGTCATGAAGGAATGAATGAATAACGGCCTATCATTTTTTGGCTATGTAAGTCCATTGATCAAGAACATTCATACAGCTGTTGGAGTAGAAGCAAGTCAGTCACGATTTCCCTACTTACTGGCCTCTTACGAATCGCGTGGGGAAACGCGGTGGGTCTACATGTATTCCTACTTCCAACTCACAGGGAGACCATAGGCTCAGATATCGGACGTGATTAGCATTTGTTTTCATTAAAACTGTTTATATCACATTGCCATTCTGTACTGTGTTAGATCTCTCTCTCTCTCTCTCTCTCTCTCTCTCTCTCTCTCTCTCTCTCTCTCTCTCTCCCCCTCTCCCTCCAGAATCAGATCCTTCACGCAGATTTCCACTACGTGCAGGTCGCTAGCTCTCCCTGGGCAGTGCACCTTACTTTCTCGCCTTTTCCCAGGGAGACGCTAATCAGGCGACACAGTTCCTCTCGCTGTAGGGTCTCCTACCCAGGCCTGAGCCCCAGAAGACCAGGAGGCTGACAAGATGAAAAGGCGCCCCCCTGGATCGTGCCTGGTCTGGTCAATGCAGAAGTAGGGAGGCTTCCTTCTTCGCATTAGCGAGTCAATACCGCCCTCTGCTGGTGGGTGTGTCCTGGGGTCCACTGTTACCAAGAAAGGACCTGACGATCTAAGCACTATGGGTTTCTGTCATAAAAGTCCCCCTCCCTGGCAACCCCAACCCATCCCCTACTCCCACCCCTAAATCTTCTTTCAGACTGCACGTGAAGGCAGTCTTTAACAGCATTCTGCTCTCGCCAGTGGCAGCAGTATCAACGATGTCTTTGAAATGAAAGCAATGGAGAGAAAAAAATGCCTCAGGGAGGAAGAAAAATAACAAGCAGATGGTTGCAAAGATTCGATTTATCTAATAACACGATGATCGATCCGACTGCGAATCTCTCTATGTCTACATGCACCAGCAGAGCTCGCGTGGAGGGAAAACAGCAGGACTGCATTAGCTTCACAGGGCGAGGCCACATCGTTCCACTGGTGGACAGTCTTCCTAAGAGTGCGCTCGGTTCCAGCAGACTTGGAAGACATGTGCGGAGCTGCTGATCACGTGTGCACTGTGCAATGAATGACCGGGACAGCCGAACTACACACATCCAAGTATGTCAATTCAACTACAGTGGCAGAGGCATGTAGCTCCATCCCACACCACACCACCCCAGTCACTCCCACCAACTCACACCCACACTCAAAGCTTTGACCTCCAATCTCAGTAACCGCCAGTGACGCAAAAACGAAGGACCTGAAAACCAGTTTCCACGAGACAAATTCACAAAACCGCATGTTTTTTTTGAGTAATCTATCATCCACGGACTGACGGAGACGAAGTTAATGGGGGGTATTTCTGTCCCTATTGATTCTTCTGGCAAAGCTATTTTTGGCTGTGATCCTCCATGGACTGTGAGAAAATGTTACCGTGCACAAGAATACAAGGCTAAAATACGAAAATTGATCAAATACGATATTTCAACCAAATTATCATTTATTTAGTTATTTAATATTTATTTATTCATTTATTTATCTATATTCCAGAAAAACAGCATGTTAGTAATGGAAATCGTTAATTGTTTTACAGACGTAAATACCGGGAAAACGTATACGTGACATAGCGTGCTGACAGCTTTACCCAGCGTTTTCTTAAAAACTGTTTTCGTACTTCAGCCATGTTTCTCGTGCACGGGCACAAACACGGGACAGAGGGAAACGAGAGATGGGGACAGAGCATGGACAGTAAGACCTTATGCAGACAGGCAGACAGAGAGACAGACGGACGGACGGACGGACGGACGGACGGACGGGCGGGCGGGCAGGCAGGCAGGCAGGCAAGCAGGCAGGCAGGCACGCAGACAGACAGACAGACAGACAGACAGACAGACAGACAGACAGACAGACAGACAGACAGACAGGCAGGCAGGCAGACAGACAGACAGACAGACAGACAGACAGACAGACAGACAGACAGACAGACAGACAGACAGACAGACAGACAAATAGACAGACAGACAGACAGGCAGACAGATAGACACTGACACATAGGACACAGACAGACAAGTTGACATACGGACGGACAGCCAGACGGACGGTCGGACAGACAGGCATGGAGGGAGGCATGTAAACATAAGATTCCTTGTGGTGCCGATAAACATTCCACAAAACGGCACAACCGTATCCAATAAAAGCAGCACACCTCGAATCACGCCACATTTCTTCATCCAATGGATAAACCATTCAAAGTATGGATTGTATAACAAAATTATGCATAAGGCAAAGCCGATGACAACTGACAGCGATGCCAACATCAATCCAAGGTCCTAGCAGCCAGCCATAGGGAGAGATAGGCTGACAAGAAGGGGTGAGGCGGGCGGTGCAGAAACAGCATGATGCACCATCCAATGCCGGTAAACGTTGGTCGATGCTGAGCATAAGATCAATGGTTTCTACATGGCCACATCAAGATCAATGAGGCTTTGATTACGTGCAGTGATATGGTGCCTATCTCAATGCAGAAAAACAAAGGGGGAGAAGGTGGGTTGAGGATGAGAGAGTGAGCAAGAGAAAAGGGGTGGAGTAGGGGTGGAGTAGGGGTGGAGTGGGGGTGGGGTGAGGAGAGAGAGAGACATGCAAGAACGTTTTGCAAATTTGAAGATAAAAGTATAAACTATGCAAATCGTGCGGGGTTGAATTCACGGGAAGGATTTTAGTTTTTAACCACAAGAGTAACGTTTGGTTATTTTCTTCAAGAATAATCCAGCTATAATCTACAACTCTGCAAATGTGGCAATGTCCTGACACCTTTTCTGTGTCGATGCAGTCATTTACCCTGGTTTGGTACTGAGAAGTTTTCTACAACCCAAAATGCAGGGCTGGAGATCGGGTAACGCGCACTGAGACGGAAATGGGGAAACCACAAAAGGCACCAGGAGGGGGTAACGGGTGTGGAGGGAAGCTAAGGGCGTGCAAAATGGGGGAAATTTCGTCTTGACATATTCCTTGCAACAAGGTGTCTCGCCAGACTGGGACACCGAAAGTGTTCTAACGAGGCGCTGACAAAGGCCATGATTCACACGCTTGGTGCACATGACATATGGGCCTGCTGTTCTCTCTGGATCTGCAGGCGTCTTTCTGCAGCTGGAAGGAGGGGGGGGGGGGTGAAGGAGGGGGGGGGGGGGGGGGGGGGGGGAGAATAGAGAATGGGAGGGAGGTGGGAAGAGGAAGAAGGGGAAGAAGAGGTGAACGACGAGAAGGGCGATGTGGAGTTGGACGGGGATGAGCAAGGTCAGACAATGTAAAGGGTGTGGGTAGATGGGTGGATGGAGGGATAGTGGTGGATGGATGGTGGTGGTGGATAGATGATAGTGGTGGATAGATGGTGGTGGCGGTTGGAAGTAGGAAAGGACAAGAGGCGGAAGAGAAAACGACTGCTACTACCAGGGTCCGACACGTTAAAAAAAAAACTTGCCTGTCCGGGCAAACAGATTGAAAATTCACTCGCCCGAAAGTAAAATTCACTGGCCCAAAATATATTTACCCCACCACAGTAATCACATCAGTGAAATAAATATCAGTGTCTCTTACTTTGAACATGTGTTAATCATCGAACATGTGTACAATATCGTTATGAGGGTCAGGCAAACTAAATAGGCGGTTCTGAGGCTGGCTGCACGGCCGTGTCATTGTGCGTCGACTGTTTTCAGGGCGTTGTGTGCTTCGTTTCTAAAATAAATCAGATGAAAATTGTGTTGCCCATACGGGCAAGTCTAAATCGACTTTTCCTTGCCCAAAGAAAACATTTGGTTGTGTCGGATTCTGACTACTACGACTACTAGTACCACGACCATCACCACCACAACTATCATGACCACCACTCCCACTCTCTCAGAAAGGCTCCAAAACACTTCTACAACAACTACTACTACTACTCCTATCACCACCACAAACTACAACTACCATCACCACTGCTACCTTGACCACCACTACAACCCTCTCAAAGGGGACTCCTAAAACACTTCAACACACCAAGCTGTTTTTAATTGCATGCAAACTCGATTCCCTCGATTCCCACGACCACCGCAGCATCAAGCAACAAGTCACGTGGTCAAAGTCTGAATCAAAGACACCATTCACATTGCTGGAGACAAAGCTTCCCTTATCAGACAGAACTGCAACAGATTCCGGACAATCGTTCTTGGAACAAGAAGCACGTTGCGTCAGCGGGTTTCCCACGGTAACGTAAAGTCTCGCAACCGGGCAGGTTCTGAATGAACAGCTTCCAGCTGTCCGCTCGGCGCCCAGCCCAACAGGAGGCAGATGTGAGAGCCCGGAGACATTTCGGCACAGGAACTTGCCATTTCCTTGCCGGCACAACTTCCCTCTACACCAGTCTGAATGGGCGCCATTTCCTCGTGCTTCCAACAGCAGGATACACATGGGGGTGCACTGGCAAAAACAGCAACCACAACCACGGAACAAGAACATTATTTTGCTTATGGAATTGTGAAGTTGTAAACACAAGGGAGAGAGCAAGGGAAGTAAGGTGGGAGAGAGTGGGGGAGGAAGAGAGAGAGAGAGAGAGAGGGGGGGGGGGGGGGGGGGGGGGGGTGGGGGGGGGGGGGGGGGGGGTGGGGGGGGGGGGGGGCGAGAGGGGGGGGGGGGGGGGGGGGAGGGTGAGAGAGAATGTATATAAAATATCTGTAATGCCAAAAATCCCTAATGTAAATATTCTATGCTTATAATAAAATTTAACGGTGTTATCATCTTCAATGAGGCCATCTGCAACACACCCCACACCCACCACGCCTCTCTCTCTCTCTTCTCTTCTCTCTCTCTCTCTCTCTCTCTCTCTCTCTCTCTCTCTCTCTCTCTCTCTCTCTCTCTCTCTCTCTCTCTCTCTCTCTCTCTCTCTGGAATATAGCTTATTATTAAATGAAACTTGCTGTGTCCTGATTGGGAGAAAATGTTTCAAAGATCACCTAAAAACTGACCTGTTCTTATTTACCAGTGTTTGTGAAGGATTAGAGGGTATCTAGTACATGAGGAATGAATGGGATCCAGAGCATGCAACTGTGCAAGCAACAGTGTCACCCTATCCAACATAAACCGTGTCACCACCAGCTCCAATCTCCTCATACATTGAACCAAAATACAACCACCTGTTGAAATGTAGATCTACACCCCGGTAACTGAGGCCATAAACCTGAAAGTAATCAATGCTGCATAAGCTGGTGCAGTGTATGCTTGCCATTGCATGCACTGGCTGGCAGTTTTGCAGTGCAATATGCATGGTGCATAGAGCGCTGCCAGAAGTGGAGTTCAGTGGACAATACATAGCTGCTACAAGATAAATCTGTAACTAAGGTTGCACAGCTAGCAAATTTTATGTACTTCAGCTTTTCTTCTTGTTTCAATTCAATAACAGCAGCATTCAGTGATGACAATAGGAACATGATAGAATGTTATCAACACCTACAATATCAACTAACCCCAGGGTTTTTACAGCAAAATGTTTGGGTAATGGAAGGCAACTCAAGGCTTCTGTCTACTATATTTTCGATCCAATGAAGGGATGGATGGATGGATGGATGGATGGATGGATGGATGGATGGATGGATGGATGGATGGATGGAGTTCTACAGCCTATCAGCCTTTGTGGGCTTTGCAAGGCCATTAAGCATGAGAACCATTAGAATAGTTTAGAGTAAGTGCAAATCAAATCACTATGTCCCTAGATATTCGCCTCTTATGAATCCCCTAGGGAGACTCAGTGGGTCTATTTTGACCCCTAACCCAGGGGGGGGGGGGGGGGTAGATGGGGGGGGGGGGGCCACCAATCAAGGGCCCTTATGCTTCAATTTCAGAAGAATGGTCATTATCTTCCTGCTTATTTGTGAATGATTATGTATACATGTTTGTCTGTATGCCTGCACACATTTGTGTTTATATGTGTTGTAGGTCATAAGCACTTGTATTGAACGAGAGCATGTAGTATACACACATAATACATGTTTCATCCAGAATCTCCATGACCTCTAATACTGTAGCCACAATTTTGAATAATTTTATTTGTGATGTAAATATGAACTTCTGACCAAAAGCCCCCATAAGCCAGTGACAGATTTTTGCTTGCATTTCTCTGCATCAGGTCAGCTATGTACATGTATTTTATTGGTAGTTGCTTTCATGACCTAATTAAATAAAAACATCATCACAACTCTCTCTCTCTCTCTCTCTCTCTCTCTCTCTCTGAGTCTCTCTCTCTCTCTCTCTGAGTCTCTCTCTCTCTCTCTCTCTCTCTCTCTCTCTCTCTCTCTCTCTCTCTCTCTCTCACGCACGCACGCACACACACACACACACACACACACACACACACACACACACACACACTCACACACACACACACACCACCACCACCTCCAGAAATAATTAGGATGAAGAACTTTTAATTAACACATTTCTAAGGTAAATATCACCAGTTAATATGCTTGAAACATTCAGAATCAGAGCAGAGGCCATAAAAAAAAATGCAAGCTGTGAAGACCCCACCAGGAAAGAAAAAAAAAGAGGTATGCAAGTAACATTTGAACTTTTCCATGCAATGGAGATTACTGTGACCTTTGCAAATTGTCTGCAATTTTGCTCCACCAGCAGCACACAATCATGAGCAAGGAAACACTTCCCAGCTGATACCTGGTTGCCGGCATGATGTCACTGTAGATTTTCAGGACACAGACATGCATGCAATCCCCCACCCCCACCCCCCTCCACAGATGCATTCAGATGTGGCAGTTGAGCTGAAATTTTCAATTTGTTTACATCATGACTTCATATACATGTCAAACATACTGACATGGTAAAAGGAACCAATGCACTTTATAAGTGGCAAAAGTTACTTTTCCCATTTTCCTGCTTTACTAATGTCAAAATAGCCACAGGACAACTTTCCTCACCACTCCTGTGAAATTGTGCACCTCCTCTTTCCTTGTGCAAGTTCTCAGCAGCCATCCATTCCTGTCATTAGAGGTCACAGCACTCTCCTCTCCATCACATACATGACACATGTTTCAAAGCCCTTCATTCAGCATAAGTCTTCTCCTCACTGCAATACCAACTGACTCAGGCAAAATCCTCCACAACCACTTTGATTGGCCCTA
>JAWQFJ010002354.1:73676-76176 GCA_034096865.1 Theodoxus fluviatilis
TGTGTGTGTGTGTGTGTGTGTGTGTGTGTGTGTGTGTGTGTGTGTGTGTGTGTGAGTGCACACATACATGTAGATGTACATTCATTAGTTGTTGCCTGTGTGTACCCATCACACTAAGGGGTTTTTAAAATGTGGGTTCCTTTGTCTCACACCCATACTTTGACATCAAGAGAACATCAATGCTATCTGAGCACTACACCATCATCATCACCATTCACAAGCAGAAGTCTCAGCTGGGATTCCTTGAAGACTGTCACCCTCTGTCTCTGCTGTTTGAGACTTGAGAGGACTTGGCCCCAGGCAACACTGACCATCTTCCACTTCACAGTCCATCACCTCCAGTAATGGGGGTCATGACCTCTTCTCACCCATGTGGAGATTTAGTCACAGGAGTCAAATGTCACCTGTGACCTCTGGCCAAGGTGGGATGAGGGGAGGGGAGAGGAGTGGCCAGCAAGTCATGCTTAAATCTGGGGTGAGGAGGAGAAAGAACTATTGCAAAGAAAAGACTGCCAGGAGTAGATCCTATTACACAAGTGAGTCACAACCTCCAAACATTCATGTGGAAGACATTGTTGGGCTGGGTTTTTTCCTTCTTCTAACCTCACAAATATGAGACACAAAGCAAAGAGTTGGAGCTGTGGCCCATCTCCTGGCTCCTACCATGCAAACTGCCAGAGGCAAGTCAAGGCACCCTGAAGAGCATGAAGAAAGCACATAAAACTCACCTTCACAAGTATGCATTCAGAGGATGTCTCGATTTTAAACTGAGCCAACAGATGGCAACTTAACACACACCTGACATTCCAGCACAGGGGCAGGGGATTAAATAAAGACCACAAAAGCAGCTTTTAGTAAAACTGCTCATTCCATCAGTCCTCACTTTCAGCAATAGCATGAAGGCAGAGCAGGTTTGCCATGCACCTTTACATACATGTACATGAAACAAGGCAGGGTGAGGTGGCAGGAGAGTTTCGTTGCCAGGTGGCCCCTGTTCCTGACTTTCACTACAGTGACTCAGCTCAGGGAATTATTCTCAACAGCAACCAGCACTTCTTGCTACATATCATGGTAGTACAGTATGGTGGTGAATAGAGATGAGAGAAAAAAAATGTGTGACTTGCATATCAACAATAATAAACACTGTGGGAAAACAAAACCCCTCCTGAGTCTTGCTTAGTTATTTTTACCACTTATTTAGTTATTAACAGCGGGAACTGCTGCAGTGTCATTATGACATAGTCACTAACCCACTGCAATGAGCAACATGGCCTTTCTTGCAGTAAAGATGTGAGCTTTCCCCATGACAAGGTCATCAGAGCTAGCAATCCCAGTATCCATGATGGCGAGTATCAGCGCAGGGGGCCATCCACATGTACACTGCTGTGAGAATGAACTGTCTCTGCAACAATCATTTGGGTGAGCTACCCTAAACATCAGAATCATCAAAAGGAAATATCTCCAGAACTATCATCGGAAAACCAAGTGCCGCAACAGAAAGCAAAATCTGCCACATTACCAATGGATGAATGGGTGGAGGGAGGGATAGATGGATGAAGTTTTAGGGACTATTAGCCTTGTAGGCTATTTAAAGCCATTGATCATGAAAAATCATTAGACTGGTTAGTATAAGAGAAAATCACCATTTCCAATGCTATTTACCTCTCAAGAATCTTGTAGGGAGACTCAGTGGATCTATTCTTACCCCCAGTCCACAGGGGAAACAATGCCAATGCAATCAACCATCCCATGGCACCATCACAGACTGCCAAAATCACAGCCACTGTGGTAAGCTATCACGTGGCTTCTGAGCAAACCATCATAAAGCCACTCTTTCCCAAATCACATTATCTTAAAAAACTCTACAGAGTTCTGCAATTCCGCTGCACACCACAACACAGCACAAACAGCCACCGTGGCCAGCAATCTTAGTGCTGTGGAGAGCAGGTCCTTGACAAAGCCTATTGATCTCATTATTGATCAATGCAAGTTTGCCCTACTAAATGCCAGTATAATCAGCTTTTTGCCAAGCCCACTGCCACCAAATTGCTTTGTGTGATCACAGAATGGTGAGGAGCCTCAAACTCTCCATCAAACATCACATTCACATCTTCCATGCTTTGCACCACAGTCTTTTTCAGAGCTAGCGCACATTTATAGATCTATAAGTATAAATTTAAAAAATGCTTCATCTCCCAAGAATTATTTCAAGTGAAAACAGTCTAACAATTGTGCAGACAAATGAAGAGTAAATCAGTGGTCATACTCATAAAAAACTATAAGTCTCATTCTATGCTAAAATCAATCTATGCAAAAACACCTTAAACACTTAATCTCTTGTTTATTCCCAACTGCAATGAATGCTGCAACTATCTCTGTGCAAGTCAGAGCAGATCAGAATTTAAAACAATCTCAACTTTAAAAGTGACACCACATGCACTTGTACTTTGCATGGCAAACTTGTCTCCTGGCAGAGCATGGCCTCCATTCATTCCAGTCC
>JAWQFJ010002354.1:78676-84253 GCA_034096865.1 Theodoxus fluviatilis
AAGCACGTTCGCAGGCTTGCCAGCCGGCCTTAGTTAGCGTGGAACTGTTTGGTGCCCGCACGCTGGCTTGACGTCGATTACTTGGGCCCACTCTCACTTCCTCGTACGTACGTATCAGTCTGCTTGTTGAGGCAGCCACGCTGATGCTCAGTCCAAAACTGTACGTCTGCTTTCACAACACTGCCTCTGCCTGAAAGGAGGGGTCGACGAGTCCAAACGATGCCGAATATACACAGCGGAAACGGCACTCGCTTCCACAAACCCCACGGCACCAGCTATCGACTGCCGTGTCAGGAGGGTTAAAGACCGGAATTCCCAGCGCTGCACCGCACATGGCACTCACCCGCTCCCTCCTCCAAACCCGCTTCCAGAGAGATCAGAACTCGCTGATTGGCTCACAGTATCCGCATCCACGACAGAGCTGACGATGATTCCCTGGGAACGGGCGAGGAAGAGCAGTAAAAATGATGAGATTGCTCAAAGCTTACTCATAAACATTTCTCTTTCCATAAAAATAACTGCGACTGAACACGTGGTGGCAGTGACAGGGATGCTGATAAGGTGACAGCTGCAGAGGAGGGGGTCAGAGGCTACGATGACGGACGGCATCATCACTGAACACACTCGGCATAGCGTCACGCCGTGTCACTGGCGGGAAGGGAAAACACAGCGTTCTATCCCCCTTGACTCCTCTCTCTACTCTGCTCCCTCCACTCCGAGTGTCAGGCAGGGTTTAGCAGCACAGACTACTTTCTGCTGCCATTTACTGTTTTCAGGCAAAGCTGATGACGCCAAGTTGGGCTTCCAGACAGCCCACGTCCTGCGTCGCCAACCAGGAAACAACGTGGAGGGAGAGAGGAAACACACCGAGTCCTCAGCAGGGAAAAAGGAGAGGAACGGTTGTAGCTCTGCCGACCCGTAGAGGGGAAACTATGAGCGTGTGGGCGGGCTTTGACCGTTTTTCTCGAGACAGGTTACAGTCTTACAGTCTCTCAGTTCCAGATGTCAAATCCATCAACTCCAATGGCACTCTGGCTGTTGTGCTGCGGAGATTTCCCGTCTGGGTTGTATTATCTCCCAGCAAAACGAAGCGAACTGGCTGTAACGGGAAAATGACCGGAATTTTTTTTCGCATTGACTATTGTATCTGTGAGTAAGCCTTTGTCCACAATTTCAATATCGCATTATTTTCCAATTTTGATTGGAAGGGCCAGGGTCGTACAGAGTTCAGGTTGCAGTTCATCGACCCAAAACAAACAGCGGTGTGTGATTCATTCCTCCTTCCTAGAAGCGGACGACTCGACTCGTCAATCAAGTCGTTCTCAGGTCGTCCAGGGTTGAGGGACTCCGAGTCAGCTGAGACGCCAAGTTCCCAGACTGGTTCTAGAGTCCACTCCTCTGTCCCACGCTGCAGCTGTCAGCCCCAAGCCCCAGGCAGCTCAGGCAGACCGATAATTGGCACTGGTAATGAGATCGGTCAACCGGTTCCAAGAGGAGGCGGAAGGTCAGTAGAAGCTAGCAGGCGAGAACTGCAGGAAATGGAGACTCCACTAGCGTTGCAGACCAAAAGATTCCTTCTTCAGCACAGGGAAGGAACAAAGGTTCTGTGCACCTAGAGAGGTCAGTCGAAGTCCATGCGGGCATGGATAAAAACGTCACCGCACAGCTGCCAGTTCCCATCCACACAGGAGTCCAGGGAGGGAGACTTGAGGCTTTCAACACATAAAGCCTGGCCTGGCGTTTTTCCACAGCACGATGACGATGCCACAACGGAGCTAAAACTGTTCGTTCATCAGCCCCAGGAAAACAAATCAAAACCGGCTGCCAGGAACAAGGCAATTCGTTCAAACCAAAGGCCAGAACACAGCCAGGCTTGCTAGCTTCACTAGACTCGGCTGAGAGCGCTAGGGCAGCAATGCCAGGGTCGCACTGAAACCTGCCCACGGTCACTAGCTCCGCAGACTCCAGTCAGCCTTCAAAGCACAGCATCCGCCTTCAGCCCGCGCGACAGGCAGCCAGCAGGCAGCCACGCGACTAATGAGTGGCGAGACCCCGCTCTTTCTGACCCCGGCTCAGTCGCACGTGCTCAGACAAATGCTGGCGACCCCCCTTCAGTGAGGATACTGCAAGCACACCTCCTGCCTGTCCTGTAGTATACCCTCCGTTAGTATACTGGTGTAAGGCTGACCCTGATTTTTTTTTTGTCTGCCGGTACTGAAGGCTAAGTTGCTAGTGACTAGCGAGTGTGTGTTTTAGTGTGGGTGCGTGTCTGCCTAAAACGTGTACCCTGTAAACGTCGCACCCGTGTTTACAATGTTCGCGTGTCTAATCGAACTAAATGTCTTGAAACGTGCTGTTGTTTGCGACAAAGTAGTTTAGTAGCGACAGCAAGCTTGAACCTGTGTGTTCCGCATTACCATTCAACAGTCTACTTGTGAGCACATCTCGAGTATGAAGACCTTTTCTTTCCCGGAGGCACTGCAAGTTTCCCGGGGTAATGTACACACCTTCTTTACAAGGTCGATGTTTTCCAAAGGCGCAACTGTCGAAGAATCTCCTAGTGGAACAGCTTCGCTTCAACTCTAAACACTGGCTGTGCAGCTGTGAGCTGCGAACCAAGTTTTGCAAGCCCCACTTGAAACAACTCCTGACCTGCACCTCAAAACACACTTCGTCAGTCTCGAGAGAAGGCCACAGCGCTCGCAGTCCCGAGTCGGCCTGCACTACATGTATGCAGCGTTCTCCTACACAGAAAACACGGGTCCGTGCCAAGTCTCAGTCCTTCGATCAGCCTGGGGGAGAAGAAATGGGGCGCCGCACTTGAAGACTTATGACTCAGGAGATGGGGGAGGTTCGTGTAGGAGCTGGCGGTATCGACCAGGGACGAAGTTCGGAATTTCTCTTCGATGGCAGCAGTAGCCAAGGGCATATGTATTATGACTCACGCGTGGATCAGAAGTCCTACTTCATGGGTGTACCACCGCAGTTATTGGTTGACAGTCGCTGTGGAAGCACGACGGTTCAGCACGTGTTCAACACCCGTCCACCAAGAAGATCCGAGCAGCAAAAACCAAAATGAGTCGAGCAATATTGATCGGTTTCCTTCACGTGCGGGGAATTCGGCATTCATGATTTGCGACACAAACATTTACGCTGAATCGTCAAAGTCCTGGAATGCTTGCCAGTCCAAGATCCGACTTGGGAAGAAACATCACTGTTGTTGATGAAGTGTCCAGCGTGGGACTGGACGAGCTGCGGTCAGTCCAACGGGAAAGGCCTTCTATATCGATCGTCCGTCCTCCCAGTCCCGATGTCCCTGATGGCACCGACAGGAAATAATCCCTCCGACAGCAACAGTATTTCCTGAATCCCAGTCTACGTGTATAGACCAAGCGTCCTCAACCTCACCACGGTCAATTCTGGAGCCAGGCACAGAGAAACATTCTGGGCTGTGCTTAGCAGCTGTTAGTGTCTTCCACACAAGACGTGATGGAATGTATCTGGGAAACTACGCTTGCAGTCTGCATTGCCGTGTGCGTCCGTCCATTCATGTATTCAGCTCGCCCTCGCTCAATGCACTACCCCGAACTGCCTGCCGCATAAGCTTTGCCAGTCACAGGCGTGGATTGAAACAAATTAGTCACGCGACCTTCCGCATCCCACAACGGGAGGGCACAGGGCACACACTTGCAAAACTTATCGCCCAAGTTATTGACACAGGACGAGGTTATCTGCTCGTTCTAGAGGCTCCCTGGGTCACGACTGCTGCAAGAAGACGAGGGCCAAGGCAGGGAGAAGAGGAAGCGGAAGGAAGACATTGATCGAGATACCACGCTGCGGGGGCAGTCGCGCAGAGATCTTCTTGTTGTCAGGTTCCGTAGTTATATTTTTTTCCAGAAATAGCCACACTGGAAACTCCCTGTCTGCCAGCTTGGTTCTCGCCACTAGAATGTTGTTCCTCACGGCTTCCCAACAGATGGCGCTTTGAAAAGACGGCCAGCTTCATTGACGATGCTGGCTACAAGAACTGTCCTTTAAGCAGATGCGAATCCTTCTTACAGAACAGTCCTCATCACTAGCATTAGTGAGGGAACTACTGTATATATAGTAGCCCACGTTGGGCGCAGATGGATGGTCACTGCCAATACGGGAGATTGCTTCCTTGTTGTTTTTCTATTGCCCCGACTGAGTGCGTGAATCACTGCCACTCGTTCTACGGCCTTCGCCCTTCCTGCAACAAACGACAGCGGCACTGGTGGTATTGTCTCTCCCAGTGTCCCCTGCCTTTCAGCCGCTCCACGTGGCGTGACGCCAGTGCTTTGTTAGAAGCATCCAGCGAGAGCGAGTGGGCCCAAAGCGGCTTTCCCCACAGGATCTGAATAGTTAAAGCAGGCTCAGCTTCCCCGTAGCTACACTACACACTGAATGACACGGACAAACAGCACGCGAACCAGTAGATTTCTTCCCTTCAAGTGGATGCTGCGCGATGAAGCCACAGAAGAGATGGGTCTTTGTTTAGTTTAGCCTTATGCCGCACTGGGGACCGAGCGAAAACACCCAGTAAAACACGGTACACGTTAGTTGGTCAGCGAGCTTTGATGACGCTTCATCTCTTTCCTGGCGACAACACAGCGAGCCGCTCATGCAGAACGCAGCGGAACAAAGGCAGGAAGGCACGATCCAACAGGTCTTCCGAGAAGGGAACAGTACATACATGCAAACATCAACCAGTTTCCGTGTCTACACTCAACGGCCAAAAAGCGGCCCCCGTATCCTGACGAGCCACTATGCCAGCCCAACTTGCTGGCGCACAGCACAGCCTCTGGGAGTACAGGCGGGAGTTTTCACACAACAATGCAAATCAAATGCAGCACCAAAAAACTAGTGACCTGTGACCCGCACTGTTCGCAGGTCAGCCGGTGTGGCGGGAATGGGGCAAGACGGCGAAGCGAGTGAAATCAGATGGACATACGATTGTAATAGTAATGACAGGGCAGGCAGGCCAACAGGCTGCAGTGCGGCGGAGGCAGAGGGGAGGAGTGGCCACTGACGGCCCATCCCTCGCCCCTCTTCAACTGTCCCATCCCTCGCCCCTCTTCAACAGGTTCTGCCGGCCTCGGGATTTGAAAGGGACGAGCTGAGGCCTCGAAGGTTAAATGAGGAGGAAAACGGGGGGGGGGGGGGGGGTTGAGAGCAGTGAAGTGGCGGTGGGGGAGGGGGTGTATGTGTCAGACGAGGGGAGGGGGGGGGGGGGGCTGAAAGGGGTAAAGTGGGTGCCGGGGTATGAAGCATGCGGGGAGAGGATCAGTACTGCAGAGACGCAAACGTGACAGGTTTTGACCCAGTTTGCACCCAGGGCTGGGGCTGCTGCTGCTGCTGCTGTTCAGTTTGTAGCAACACATTTTCTTTCCTTGTATCCTTCCCCGCCGTCTTCTACTGTAACTTAGTCTGTCAGTGTGCATGTTTGTGAGTGCGCCTGTATGTGTGTGTGTCTGTTCATTCGTCAGTCCGTCCATCCATCCGTCCATCCATCCATTCACATATATGTCTGTCTGTCTGTCTGTCTGTGTGTGTGTG
>JAWQFJ010002355.1:2500-5000 GCA_034096865.1 Theodoxus fluviatilis
AGTGCATCCTGTCTACATGAGCCTGGAGAAGGACGGCCAGGCCCACATGGTCTTCTTGAAGAACAGTAATGCCATGGGTGAGCCTCAGTGGAGAGAATGCTGTCTGGCGAAGGTTCTATCAGACTTCCAGCCGCCAACCGATTGACACCTGCTCCCTTGCCAGATTTCATTTTCAACACGCTGAATATTTGCCCCGAAAGTCGTACACGTGCGTGCCAAGCCCTGAAAAATCGCACGCTCTTGCAAAATACATACAATTTACACTCTTATTCAAACCTTACCAAGGACGCACAGTCATCAACTATGTAGAACATTTGCCTAATCTTGCAAAGAATATCGATTTCGCGCAATTTCTCCTTCTCTAAACAAGGTCATACAGCCTTCAGGCGAATATACCCGGTACACCATAATGTATTTTGATCAGAGACGATTTTGTTGTGCTGTTAGTGGTGGTGGTGGTGTTAGTGTTAGTGGTGGTGGTGGTGGATCTTAGAAATACATGTTGTAATCGCTTCCCTTGCCCGTCAGTCAGACAAATACGACACAATACAATGAAATTAATTAAAACGGCACTCTAATACACCATACAATAAAATAATGAACGATATAATGGACTATAACGCAGTGAATATGGTTTAAAGCAGCGTAATGAAACAAAACAGACTTCAGCACAATACAGTACGACAAAATACAATACAATGACATGCAATACGGCACAATACAAGTCAAAATGATGCAGAACACAATACGATACGATACAAAACGATACGATGCAATACATTTTGGTACAATGAACAGAATATGATACAGTACAGCATAATAACACACAATGCAACATAATGAATACGACATAAAACAACATTGCAAAACACACCATAACACTACCCAGTACCTGCATAATGCAATACAATAAAAAGCAATACAGCATAGTAAAATGCGTCATTCACGCTTCATTTGAAAGAATATCATAATCATTGTATTGTATTGTATCGTTTTGTTTTGCTGTGCTTTGTTTTGTTCTGTTTTGTGCTGTTTTGTTTTGTTTTGTTTTGTTTTGCTTTGCTCTGCTTTGTTTTGTTTTGTTTTGTTTTGTTTTGCTTTGCTCTGCTTTGTTTTGTTTTGTTTAGTTTTGTTTTGTTTTGTTTTGCTTTGTTTTGTTTTGTGCTGTTTTGTTTTGCTTTGCTTTGTTTTGTTTTGTTTTGTGCTGTTTTGCTTTGCTTTGTTTTGTTTTGTTTTGTTTTGTGCTGTTTTGTTTTGTTTTGTTTTGCTCTGCTTTGTTTTGTTTTGTTTTGTTTTGTTTTGTTTTGTTTTGTTTTGCTTTGCTTTGCTCTGCTTTGTTTTGTTTTGTTTTGTTTTGTTTTGTTTTGTTTTGCTTTGTTTTGTTTTGTGCTGTTTTGTTTTGCTTTGCTTTGTTTTGTTTTGTTTTGTTTTGTGCTGTTTTGTTTTGTGCTGTTTTGTTTTGTTTTGTTTTGTTTTGTTTTGTTTTGTTTTGTTTTGCTTTGCTTTGTTTTGTTTTGTTTTGCTTTGTGCTGTGCTGTGTTGCGTTGTATTGTACTGTATTGTATTGTATTATATTGTATTGTATTGTACTGTATTGTACTGTACTGTATAGTACTGTACTGTATAGTACCGTGTTGTATTGTTGTATTGCAGAGGTGGTGCTCCAGCCGGAGCCCCATGCTGCGATGACGTGGCGGACGATAGGGGGCGTCCTGGACTTCTACATCTTCCTGGGGCCGTCCCCTACGGAGGCCGTGCAGCAGTACACCCTGGTGGGTCTTCCCTGCCTCCTCTTTGTCGCGGCTCTGGTTCGGTATCCCCTGTGGGTCGTGTGTGTCCCTATGCCATTTGTACAAGGTGGATGACTAGGGAAACTGTGGCTTGACCTACTAGTACTCCGAACTGACAAAGGTGATTGAGTTAGAACAAGATCTTACGCAACCTGCGAAGGCTAAGAAGCTGTACAGCCTCATTCCTTCCTCCCTCCGTCCCTCATCCATCTTTTTCTGGTTCGGTAGTAGCGATGTTACCGTGCAATCGCTTGCGGCTATAGACGCAGCATGCAGCGCTCTTACGCCTCACCAGTATGTGTTTCCGTAAGACAGCTTCATGTACTTTTCCTTCTTCCTTCTGTTCTCTATCATCATCATTGCTAGGTGTACTTTCTTCTTTTTTTCTTTCGGCGAAACTTTTTTCTCTCTCTCCCACACCCACCCATCCTCCTCCCTCGTTCTCTTTGCCTTTGTTCCTGATGCAAAGCAGCAGAAACCGGTTCTTTGTTTATTCTAATGAGTATGCATGACAATCTCTAGGTCGGCCCTAGTACACTGACAATGCTTGGTCGTTTGGAACCATTGAGCGATGAGAGAAGGTGACCTTCTGAGCTCACGACATGAATACCCCCTTTCTCCATATCGTCTGCTCCTGATCAAAAGCTTGCATTCCTGAGGTGCAGCCATCTTGGTTGTACGCGTTAGGAATTCGGGAGCACTTGTAAGAG
>JAWQFJ010002355.1:10000-30000 GCA_034096865.1 Theodoxus fluviatilis
GAGACAGCATCAAATGGGTCAGACATATGCCGACAGGAGACAGCATCAAATGGGTCAGACATATGCCGACAGGAGACAGCATCAAATGGGTCAGACATATGCCGACAGGAGACAGCATCAAATGGGTCAGACATATGCCGACAGGAGACAGCATCCAATGGGTCAGACATATGCCGACAGGAGACAGCATCAAATGGGTCAGACATATGCCGACAGGAGACAGCATCAAATGGGTCAGACATATGCCGACAGGAGACAGCATCAAATGGGTCAGACATATGCCGACAGGAAACAGCATCAAATGGGTCAGACATATGCCGACAGGAGACAGCATCAAATGGGTCAGACATCTGCCGACAGGAGACAGCAACAAATGGGTCAGACATATGCCGACAGGAGACAGCATCAAATGGGTCAGACATATGCCGACAGGAGACAGCATCAAATGGGTCAGACATATGCCGACAGGAGACAGCATCAAATGGGTCAGACATATGCCGACAGGAGACAGCATCAAATGGGTCAGACATATGCCGACAGGAGACAGCATCAAATGGGTCAGACATATGCCGACAGGAGACAGCATCAAATGGGTCAGACATATGCCGAAAGGAGACAGCATCAAATGGGTCAGACATATGCCGACAGGAGACAGCATCAAATGGGTCAGACATATGCCGACAGGAGACACAGCAAAATCCTTAAGAGCCTTTTTAAAGAAAATTATCTCGAGAATATACTACAACAATATTCTCTGAACGAATCCTGTGATTAGCGATAACACTAATTTCGAGCTCAAAAGCGTGATCTCTTAAGTTTTGAGAAACATAAAATCGCACAGTTGTGCATCCTGTTGTCTCCTGCCAACAAGACATCACGATGCAACACAAATTCCATGCAATCCATTCCACACCATTATACAAACAAACCGCTGAGTAAAATAACAAAGGAATACAACACAATACAGTAAATACAGTACAATATCATGAACACAGTGCAATGCAGTGATGTACCATGCAAGCAATGCAATACGCTCCTACAACACGATTCAACACAACAAAGTAAACCACGTGGCAATGCAGTAAATTGCGGTGCGGTAGAGTGCAGTGAGATATTCAAAGTCTTGAATCAATAAATATTCATCAACTAAGATTGCCATAGGATATGTATTACAGTGACAGTTTAGATTGCAACTTTCTTCTATTGTTTTAATGTGCCCAGAGTTAAACCTCATTACTGTTCATGAATAAATTTAACGACAAATTTAACAACATGAATCTGTCGACACGACTGGAAAACGAATGATACAGGAAAAGAAAGCATAGCTCTTGTCCTTCACAAATGAATTTTATCATGAAAACAAACGTGGCCTGCGAAACACAAGAGACGCCATTTAGACTCTGTCATCATGATTACCTTCCATGCTGACGTTGACGTGTGCTGCGCCATCTGTAACTGCGGTTTGTTGTTGTCCTGCTCCCTCTGCCAAACGTACTTTCCCACTAGTGTTTGCCACGTACCACTCCTGTGGGTCTGACGGACACTGGGGCAAACATTACGTCTGCTCATTCAAAATCATACCTCCTGATGGCCGCCCATTCTCTCCACCGACAACCCGTGGTATTTCATCCACGTCTAGGCGGGAGATGTTTGCCGCAGCTCTCCCCGTTTGGCTTCTCCTCCTCGACTTCTAAGTTCGATTCTCTGCGAGTCAACTGCCGCTTTCTCTGCAGGACGCATCAAACTCCAGCCTCTGGCATTGTCATGTCTGTGAAAGCTGGTGTTTCCTTTCGTATCCTGATAGGTTTTGTTTTGTTTGTTTGCCTGCTTGTTTGGTTTTTGTTTGTTTGTGTTTCAAAGCTTCTTTGATAATTGATTAAATTTGTGGCGTTTTTAGATTGTTTACCAGGACGTGCAGAAGATCAAAGTACTAATTTCTGCCGATGGAGGTTTTACATGCATTATAGATTGGATCCTGCTATACGATGAATTGTCCTCTGACCACCGTGGAGTGCGGGCTCCAAAGAAAAGGTACAAAGACTGCCTCAAGAGGCCCCTCAGCGACTGCCACATTAACCATCATGATTGGTCATCGCTTGTTGCTGACCGCGAGATCTGGAAACATCATCCATGCGGCTACCTTGTCCTTTGAACACAATCAAAGGACCAACCTCGAGTACCAAAGGTTGAAGAGAAAGAACCGTGAGGCTTCAGCGCCAGACGCTTCAGACCAGCACCTCAGATGCAGCCACTGTGGGAAGGTGTGCAAGTCCCGTATCGGCCTCTTCAGCCACCAACGAGCCTGCAGCCGTCGCAGACCTTGTCCCCTTACCACGATCTTCGTTCGCGAAGCCAGGCCACGATAGATTGGATTTGTACACTGCCGACACATCCCCAGTTCACATACAAACGGCGGCAGCAGTTCAGTGTTGCCTTCCTCAGAGTTTTTGTACACTTTTCTCGTGACTTCTTTCAGGTTCCAGACACTTGAGTTGCTTTATCCCGGACTTTGCAGGAAGCCCATAATTCGACACTCAAATTGGCGCCAACAGTCTGAGAAATGGTCGCTGCCAGTGCTACATTAATTTTCATGTGGATAACCTTGTGGCAGAAACATAACATTGCCACCAGCATCTGGCACGACAGAAGAAAAAAATTCGAAAAAGCTCCCCTTTAGCACGAGTCGTGACTCCTGCATGGATAAGATTGCGCTGAGATAATTATATACGCTCAAAATACCGCTGGCTCGGAAGAGGTGCGACTTTTTCACAGTGACAGTCCTGCAGCCTGTTAATCGATTCAAAGGTGAAGAATATGTGGGGCCTGTGCCTCCAAAAAAGCAAACCATGGGGGACCCAGTTGTTCATAGCAGGTAGAGCACTTACTTAGAAATTTGCGTTTTCCTGTTGCCCGTGAATCCGGATTTCATGTACACCATTATTAGCCGTGCCTGTATTCACTCGACGTTTTTTATCCATCTAAGACATTGAATTATTTTGGCAAGTCACGTGCCAACAAAAGGATGAGCTGCTCATCTCAACTGCTTTTCCTTCTTTGTATTGCTAAACCTAACACCATTGATAGGACACGGTGATATTGGGATTTATTTTTTTAATAACAGGGTAAGATGAAAATGTGCAATAAAACGCCCACAGAGAGATGACTTTGTGCTGCATATGCTCAACTTTGGGAAACGATTGTGTGCTTGGGAAACTTTGAGCTGTGACGTCACTAACTCTGCCTGTTTGTTTCAGGGTGAGCTCCAGCACTGACAGTTGCTACAAAATGACAGCAAAGACTGTCTATCGTTTTAGGATGGCATCTAACACTGTGTATTGTAACAAAATGGCACGTACAGGATAACCAATGACGTTGAGATGCTACACGATGGCACCTAACACCTCCTTTCGTTAGTTACAGAATACCATTCAACACGGCCTACAGTTGCAGGATGGCATTTAATATTGCATGCTATTGCAGGATTGTCTCTAGCACTACCTATTGCTACAAAATGGCGTATGATATTATATATTTATGAAGGATGATCTCTGACATAACCTATTGTGGCAGGATGGCCTCTAACGCTGCCTATTGTTACAGGATGGTCAGTGGGCAGACATAGAGTATATGCATAAGAAGTTCGTCTTCACCTACGACCGAGATTCTTGGAAGAACTTGCCAGCGGTCATTGACGACCTGCATGAGCACCATGAACATTTCGTCGTCATCGTCGTACGTATGCCGACAGTTTTTTTGCTTCAGTAATCGACGCAGTCCCTCAGCAGAGAGAAATAACAGAGGGCATACAGATTGTCGAAAATCACAGACATATTTTGACAACAATCTGCGAGGGAAATTGACTGTCCTAGAGCCTTCGAAATAAGGTGATGTGTGTGTGCGTGTGTGTGTGTGTGTGCGCGCGCGCGCGCGTGTGTGTGTGTGTGTGTGTGTGTGTGTGTGTGCACTCTTCAAAATATCTTGCTTTGGCAAAAAGTGAAATGCAAACTGTTGATTTTTCAGGAGTAACTGCCTTAGTATTTTCTAAATTTAAAGCCATAAGCCGGAACATAAAAATCACCTCAATGTGAGGTATTAGGTTACCTGCCCCATAATTTACCTCTAGCGTTAAGAATTAACTTGATCGAGTGGGTTCCAGCCGTATTGTTTTCCATCGTCCTCTTGGACTCTTTTTTTTCTTCGACCTGTGCGGACGCGCAAAATGGCCGCCGTCCCCTGTACACGACACTCTGCTTCTAAGTGAAGAGACGACACATTTCTTCTGAGGCACTTGGATAGTCAGTGTGTAGTGCATGATTTCCTGACACTTACATAGAACGCTTGTCTCGACTTTTTGCATCCATTGTCTTAAATATACATCAGCAAAACTGGGACACTGGCATTTCTCTAAATCTAGAAATGGCAACACGTGAGAGTAAAGATGCAAAAACGAACAACGAGGTAGTGAAAAGAAATAAGTCATAAGGGCTACAGATCTATACTTGTCTCACAAAGAAAAAAGGAAACCACTCACTTGTAGCTTTCGATCCTTATTCAAGGATCTTCCTCAGCAAACTGAAGGCTGGAGAGAACTGGGTTCAGTTCACAAGCCCGTGAGTAAACTCGCGCAGTGTGACTGAACGAGCGAAGCGTAGGTGTCTGGTAGTTGGTGTCGGCCCAAAATAGCGGACACATAACTTTAAAATGTTCAACTGAAAAGTCTTCAACATTCACAGGATAAAGGTGTAACATAGTTCCACAAATGGGCAGATCCGCTTGATGTTCACCTCATCAGCTGGACACCCTGGTTGCTGGGCTTCCGGGGCCTGCTCCAGTAGCTCAGCCAGAGGAGGCCTCTAAGAGCCAAAAAGGTTACTGGGGAAGGGGGCATTGAGGCAGGCTCAGATCATTCAGATCAAGCCGTGCATCCAATCCACTCCGTAAGATCGAGCCCGACCCTGGCGCAACAGCAAACTGGTTGTCTAACCCAGTATCCAGTCCCAGTAAACATGGATGCGTTCATTTAAATATCAAACAGAAAAATTAATAGCTAGCCCTCACCCACCGTTTCTGCAGGCAAGATGGCCTCTTATGAAGCTTTCAATCTTGTCAGAAGTTGCTCAACATAGGACGCCAATTACACTTTGCGTGACATCAGATCAGATCAAAGACAAGTCTGAATTGAGATCAAAGTAAACTTTCTAATTCTCTCAGCTATTCCAACAAGCTTTAACTTTTTGTATTTAATTCGTGCCCGACGAAGTCGTTAAGTCCAAACGATACATGTATGTAAGTTAATGTCCAGTGTTTGAACCTCGTAGTTTCGATTTGCATTATTTGCTGGTCGCCTGTGTTCACTTGTGTTTGAAAGGCGAAATCGTGTTGTAAAACTGTTCAATCCATTCCTTTAGGACCCCGGCATCGGCGCTGATGCGGCCATCAACAAAGAAGCTGGAAAACTCATGCCTGGCTTCAACATGTTTGAAGACGGCGTTCAGGAAAAAGTCTTCATCCTCAACTCTTCTGGAGATCCACTACTCGGCAGAGTATGTTGACAAATACACTCACGGCTGCACTTGCCAGATTCTCCATTGTCTTCATGATTCGATTCATAAAGTTGTGTTTTTACTTCATATAAACTGTCAGTTTCTCTTTCGCTTCGATTTCGAGCGAGTGAGTGCGTTATCGTGTGAGCGAATGAGCAACTGTGTGCATATGTGTGTGTGTGTGTGTGTATGTGCGCGCGCGCGCGCGCGCGCGTGTGTGTGTGAGTGTGTTTCTGTGCGTCTGTGTGTATGAAAACGACAAAACAATAGGCATAAACTATAGGGCAACCACCCTTGTGAGCTACGTGGATATGATCTGAAAAGTCAGTGCTTAACTGACAGAGGCCTTGTGTGTTCTGTGCTCACTGTCAGCAAAATTCTCTCTCTCTCTCTCTCTCTCTCTCTCTCTCTCTCTCTCTCTCTCTCTCTCTCTCTCTCTCTGTCTCTCTGTCTCTCTTGCTTTTGGTTGTTGCTGCCTTCTCCACTCTCGTCCACTTTAGCGCTAATGGCATTGCCCGAAAGGTTGTGTTTCTTCTGTTGTGCCAACGAGTGATCAGGCAAGCACGTAACAGTTTGATCCGCCTGGTCCGTAGTTGTCGGTGGTGACGCTTGGAGTCGTTTTGTAATTGTGCATACAATGAACACGTAATTGTGTAGATTTACAGTTGCTCGCTGGGCCTTGTAGTACAGGCCTGCGGCTTTATGTAAGGTTAATGTACGGGCGTGCACTTGTCTGCTCGGATCTGCGATGCTGAGGCCCGGAGGCGGGTTTCTTAGGCTATGGATATGCAATCCACAGCAATCCGAAGGGCGTTTCTGGTATTGTTTTAAAGGGATCGCTGTAATAATAGAAGAGTCGGTTTCAAAATTGGGATGAAAAAAAAACAGTGTCTGGTTTTGGAAACTGGTTTATTTAAAGAACTGACTAACTGGACTTTGCGTATGATAACAGCGAAAGACCGGACATGCCTTTTGGCTTGCTTTGGATTGCTTTGGATTGCTTTGGATTGCTTTGGATTGTTTTGGGTTGTTTTGGATTGTTTTGGATTGCTTTGGATTGTTTTGGATTGTTTTGGATTGCTTTGGATTGCATTGGATTGCTTTGGGTTGCTTTGGATTGCATTGGGTTGTTTTGGATTGCTTTGGATTGCTTTGGATTGCTTTGGGTTGTTTTGGATTGTTTTGGATTGTTTTGGATTGCATTGGATTGCTTTGGATTGTTTTGGATTGCTTTGGATTGCTTTGGATTGTTTTGGGTTGTTTTGGATTGTTTTGGATTGTTTTGGATTGCATTGGATTGCTTTGGATTGCATTGGGTTGTTTTGGATTGCTTTGGATTGCTTTGGATTGCTTTGGGTTGTATATTCATAGTCCTGGGACACCCGCCTCTGCTGTCAGTATGATTGTGTAGTGCATGTGTGCAGTTTACTAAACAGTCCTGTGGTGCCGATTGGTCCTTGTCAACTGTTGCTTGAAGGCACACGTGCATACCTGTAGTTCTGTGTTCGTAGTTTACTTTTGACTGAGTGCAGTTGAATGCGTAATTTTAAGGTGCAGATATAAATCATGGTTGTCTGTATGGTCATACTGTTTTGAAGGGTTCATTTTGTCGGTATGGACCTGTGGAGCATGTATATGGTTGTCTGTATGGTCATACTGTTTTGAAGTGTTCATTTTGTCGGTATGGACCTGTGGAGCATGTATATGGTTGTCTGTATGGTCATACTGTTTTGAAGTGTTCATGTTGTCGGTATTTACCTGTGAAGCATGTATATGGTTGTCTGTATGGTCATACTGTTTTGAAGTGTTCATGTTGTCGGTATTTACCTGTGAAGCATGTATATGGTTGTCTGTATGGTCATACTGTTTTGAAGTGTTCATGTTGTCGGTATTTACCTGTGGAGCATGTATATGGTTGTCTGTATGGTCATACTGTTTTGAAGTGTTCATGTTGTCGGTATTTACCTGTGGAGCATGTATATGGTTGTCTGTATGGTCATACTGTTTTGAAGTGTTCATGTTGTCGGTATTTACCTGTGGAGCATGTATATGGTTGTCGATGCATCGCGGCTATGTAGTCACCTGCGTACTCGCTGGTGCAGGTGTGGCCAGGGATAACCGCGTTCCCGGATTTCACCAATCCGCGGACCCAACCCTGGTGGCAAAAGTGGATTGACTTCCTGCACTCCAACCTCTCCGTCCAGTTCGACGCCCTCTGGATTGTGAGTAGTGCACGCCTTCATCTTCGGAGTTAAAATACATTATGTACCTGTTTTCATACAGACGAACACAGAGAGAGAGAGAGAGAGAGAGAGAGAGAGACAGAGACAGAGACAGAGACAGAGACAGACAGAGACAGAGAGACAGAGAGACAGAGACACAGAGACAGAGACACAGAGACAGAGACAGAGAGACAGAGACAGAGAGACACAGACAGAGACAGAGAAACAGAGTGACAGACAGACAGAAACACACAGAAACAGAGACAGAGACAGAGACGATACAGAGAGAGAGAGAGAGAGAGACAGAGAGACAGACAGACAGACAGACAGACAGACAGACAGACAGACAGACACACACAGACAGACAGGCAGACAGACAGACACACAGACAGACAGACAGACAGACAGACAGACAGACAGACAGACAGACAGACAGACAGACAGACAGACAGACAGACAGACAGACAGACAGACAGACAGACACACAGACAGACAGACACACAGACACACAGACAGACACACAGACAGACACACAGACAGACACACAGACAGACACACAGACAGACACACTGACAGACAGACAGACACACAGACAGACAGACACACAGACAGACAGACACACAGACAGACAAACACACAGCCAGACAGACAGACAGACAGACAGACAGACAGACAGACAGACAGACAGACACAGACAGACAGAGAGTGAGACAGAGAGTGAGACAGAGAGTGAGACAGAGAGTGAGACAGAGAGTGAGACAGAGCGTGGGACAGAGCGTGAGACAGACAGCGAAAGAGAGAGCGCGCGCGCGCGCGCGAGAGAGAGAGAGAGAGAGAGAGAGAGAGAGAGAGAGAGAGAGAGAGAGAGAGAGAGAGAGAGAGAGAGAGAGAGAGAGAGATGGCGAGAATGAGGAAGGGGGAAAAAGAATAAGAGAGGTGGAGAGGGAGGTAGGATGCAAACGATTATGTCGTGTTATGGACAAAGGAGAGTGTTCTCATACATCTAATAGATAAGCTGTTTAGATAAGGTATTTAAGATAAGATAAGATAATATATTGCTGAGCACGACAAAGTTTCTGTCTTTAGACATCCACCAGTGTCACTCTGCATTCCTTGGAGTCATCCACTGCAAACCCACTGAGAAAGGGTGAGGTTGCAACCAAAACGGAATTGCTTGTCAACCAGGGCAAACGCATGAAAGAACAACAGCAAACATCAATGTTCAGAGTACACAATGCAAATATGTCCATCGTTGTCATCTATCTGCTCTGCGTTGTTCTCGTCAAAAGCTGAAGGTGTTCCGCCACGATTCAGATAAATTCTTCCAGACATAACGAGTCCCTAGCTCATCATGAACATAATCACTTCTTAATTCCTATACATGTCTGGCCAAAATGTGGGTGAAATGTATTCATATTGTTCAGTACCGGATTTATTGCAATTGCAGAATACCTGCATTTACGTTTTAAGCGTTATTGTTGCTAAATGTCGGCATGTCAGGAAATCAACAGTAGATGTCCATCGTTCCTGTCGCTTTCTCGATAGAAAGCAAACGAATGACTAAGAACGGCTTAACGAACTTGAAGAGTGTGACAATTACCTTTGTGACTTTCTGACTCAGATTTCTTCACTAGCACTGGCGAGGACTTTTCCTGTTCGAGGGCCGACCCATTACAAAATTACTACCATATTCTGAACAGCACACGATGTAGCAACGATGTAGAGATCGATGTCTTCGGTCCAGAGACAGATTACCGGATACCTGCTGAAATTGTGTTGACAGCATGACTTGCTCCAGTTAAAAATGCATGCTTACTTTTTCAAGCCATTGTTAGCGGTGTTGTGGAAAATTTCGACAATTTGATTAATTCTTCCCCCGTAGCAGATGTAGAAGCAATTACGGGGGATTTGACTGCAATCGACATCGCCGATACTGCAGTATTTCTACTCCTGTTAGGATTGTTGCTCATGAACACAACATCTCATACCGTTTGATTAGTTTATGTGAAAATAGAAAGGGAATATAAGTAAGTACATATTGCAGCGAATAAGCCGAAAACTTGCATGCTATCCAAGCATGCAGCCGTCAGTCGGACATTTTCATTCAACATTTGCTTACGTGGAGTTACGCCATGGTTTCTATGCACTTGAGGGAGAAAATAGAATGCAATCGGAAACTGCTATTCAAGTGTATCCCTCTCGCCTGTCTGTCTCCAATTTATCTTCAGATGGCGTAAATTATTTTTGCATACTGGTTCCAGAGATCTTGTTCACGAAGCAACAATAAGATCGCGCGGGAATAGAATACTGAGTACATAGATTTTCGAGAGATTTCTGTGTCAGCCCAAATACTTTTGATATACATGTATTTTCATTTATTACTTCAGTGTTTGATTGCTTAATACCCCAGTTCCCCCGTGGGAGCTGCAGTAGTCCTTTGTGTTAACTTGATTGGCAATGAGAGAGTAGTAAGAATTGTTTTCAAAGAAAAGACGAGAATGATTAGTCCCAAGGCTTACTGCAGTGCAAGAAGAAACCTTTATTTGAAAGTTGTGTCCATCCATGTATGTAAGATCATCTCAGTATTGCTTCACTTTCCCTAGCACACGTAGGCAGCAATCATTATTGATATCTTATGAATGAGATGATTTCTTCCCATCATGATTGCTTTATTTCCCTTGTGAAACTTTCCATTGTAAGTGTATGTAATTGTCGATTTGAACACAGACGTTTGTTTCATGGTGCCCAGGACATGAATGAGCCAGCCAACTTTCAGCACGGCTCTATGGAAGGCTGTGAAATCAACGGATGGGAGAGACCGCCCTACATACCAAGTAAGCCGCTAGCACATCTGTATTCAATTGGTCAAAACCTCTTAAAGTTTGATCCTACACTGCTCACATATATATCAAATTAATTTGAAAATACTGTAAATTGTATACATACCTACATCTATAAACAACATCAAGAACAATTACTACACAAAAACCCCAGCAAATTGAGTTAGAACCGGGTTAATGGTGCCTTGTGATATTTGACCTGCCCACAGAAAGTCACTGCTAAATAGAATTACCGCTCTGAGCAATATTCCGACCACAGGTGTTAACCACATTGGTGGAAAGGAACAAGGATGAACTTGTCAAAGGGCAACCGGTTACGTGTAAATAAGGTTTGAGGTACGAAACAGATGCGTTGCATCGCCGTGTCGCTACGTTTTCAATGTGATCACATAACAAAAAGGAACGTCACTAAGGGCGTGGTCACGTAACAAAAAGGAACGTCACTAAGGGCATGGTCACGTAAACAAAGAGGACGTCACAAAGGACGTGCTCACGTAACAAAAGGGGACGCCATAAAGGACGTGGTCACGTAACATGAGGAGACGTCAAAAAGGATGCTGTCACGTAACAAAAGGTGACGCCACAAAGGGCGTAGTCACGTAACAAAAGAGGACGTCACAAAGGCCGTGGTCACGTAACAAAAGAGGACGTCATAAAGGGCGTGGTTACGTAACAAAAGAGGACATCACAAAGACGTGGTCACGTAAGAAAAGAGGACGTCACAAAGGGCGTGGTCACGTAACATAAGGAGACGTCACAAAGGGCGTGGTCACGTAACAAAAGGACACGTCACAAAGGACGTGTTCACGTAACATAAGAGGACATCACAAAGGGCGTGATCACGTAACCTAAGGAGCCGTCACAAAGGGCGTGGTCACGTAACAAAAGGACACGTCACAAAGGACGTGGTCACGTAATAAAAGAGGACGTACAAAGGGCGTGGTCACGTAACATAAGGGGTCGTCACAAAGGGCGTGGTCACGTAACAAAAGGACACGTCACAAAGGACGTGGTCACGTAACAAAAGAGGACATCACAAAGGGCGTGGTCACGTAACATAAGGGGATGTCACAAAGACGTGGTCACGTAACAAAAGAAGACATCACAAAGACGTGGTCACGTAAGAAAAGAGGACGTCACAAAGGGCGTGGTCACATAACATAAGGGGACGTCACAAAGGATGTGGTCACGAAGCATAAGGAGACGTCACAAAGGGCGTAGTCACGTAACATAAGGGACGTCACAAAGGGCGTGGTCAGGTAACACAAGGGATGTCACAAAGAACGTGGTCACGTAACAAAAGGGACGTCACAAAGGACGTGGTCACGTAACATAAGGGACGTCACAAAGGGCGTGGTCACGTAACAGAAAGGGAGTCACAAAGGGCGTGGTCACGTAACAGAAAGGGAGTCACGAAGGGCATGGTCACGTAACAAAAGGGGACGTCACAAAGGGCGTGGTCACGTTAAAAAGTGACGTCACAAAGGGCGTGGTCGTGTAACATAAGGGACGTCACAAAGGGCGTGGTCACGTAACAAAAGGAACGTCACAAAGGGCGTGATTACGTAACATAAGGGACGTCACAAAGAGCGCGGTCAGGTAACAAAAAGGAGACGTCACAAAGGACGTGGTCACGTAACAAAAAGGAGACGTCACAAAGGACGTGGTCACGTAACAAAGGGAGTCACAAAGGAAAGTTATCGACGACTGACGAAGAGCGAAGCTGACAACTCTCGCGACTATTCTTGTTCTTGTAAACTCATTTTCCTTAAATTCGTATGCTTTACATTGGGTTAAAATGTGCTCGGAAGTAGGGAAGCAGATACTGAGTTAACCTGTAGAACAAACGCAGGTAAACAAGGTGCAGAGGTTGGCGTCCTTCCAGGCGGTCACAGCTTGCATGTTCTTTGACTCAAGGATGTCCACACACATATTTGCCAATGTACACTACAACTGCACTCTCTGACATGAAATTAAGCAAATGAATGTGCGGAAAAACAAACTGCAGGATGCACTCGTGTGCTAGTATGAGTTCACAAAGACAGACACATGACAATATTTAGAATCAATTATAAGGAAATTTTGTTGGGTCGTCTCCTTGGCTTGCGTGGACATTTATATGCGTGCATGTGTGCGTGCGTTCATGCTTGAGCATGTACGCGCGGGCGTGTGTGCGTGCTGTACACGAAGATACACAGCTGAAATTGCGGACATATTGCAACAGGGTGAAATGACATCGTTTGTCAGCCTCGAGTGAGATTTGCCTTGTGTATTCCATATGGATGGGTTTGCTCAAATCCGCTCCTACGGATATGAATACCGCTTGACATTTTGCCTGATATCTACGGATGAAAAACACAACGTGTGTTCGAATGGAGACTTTTGGAATGCAATAAAATATATCAAGTAAACAGCGCAATATTCGACTATTCAAATCTTCGTTCTTTCAGACAATATATTTACAGAGTATTAAAGAGACATGCATGGTATCGTGTGAAAATCCAATGGTGATCTTGAAGTCTGTCGTTTCGTTTGCTTTACACACGCGTCGCTCTAAGGACGACACATGTTTTCTCTTTTCTATTGGCAGACATCCGTGGTCGGGAGGGCCACTGGCTTGTGCTGAAGACGATCTGCATGACGTCATCACAAACATGGGGGCGACACTATGACGTACACAGTTTGTATGGCCACAGTGAGGCCATGCAGACTTCTAGGTACGCCTCTCTCTCTCTCTCTCTCTCTCTCTCTCTCTCTCTCTCTCTCTCTCTCTCTCTTTCTCTCTCTCTCCGTCTCTCTGTCTATCTCTCCCTCTCTCTCTCTCTTTCTCTCTCTCTTTCTCTCTCTCTCTATCTTTCTTTCTCTCTCCATCTCAGCCCCCCCTCTCTCTCTCTCTCTCTCTCTCTCTCTCTCTCTCTCTCTCTCTCTCTTGGTAAATAAAGATTAGACAAAAGAAATGTTTTTCCGCCGAGGAGTGTTCTTATCACAAGGAGATAAATGGTTTTTGAATGAAGACGAATAGGAAGTTGTAAATGCTTTCAAATACCTTTGATACACGTTTACGAATAAACTGTCAGAAACGGTAGCCCTTTGCAATGTAGCAAACTAAAGGGAAACAGACAACTCTTAAACTATTGAAAACAATGCCAAACAAAGAGGTGAGCCGATGGCAGAGTATTAGATTGCTACAAGGAAAATAAAAATAAAAAACACGACCGGAGTCTGACCAATTGTATTCTCTCGAGAAAAATAATAGAAGCCCTGAAGAGGGCCTTTTGTGGAAGGGCTGACGGCACTTGTAGGCGGAGCGAGTGGCTTGGTTTCATGTGGCGATGGCGTCAAGCCCGGCGTCGTAGAGCGCGGAGTCCGCTCGACGCCATTGCCAAATATTAACAGCGGACTCTCTCTCGCACACCACACACACACACACACACGCGCGCGCGCGCACACACACGCACACACACACACACACACACATATCACAAGTATACACAATTACACAAACTTACATACAATTACACACAGCTACATACAATTACCCACGATTACAGACAATTACACACAACTACACAAAACTACACATAATTACACACAACTACACACAATTACACACGATTACATACAATTACACACAACTACACACAACAACACACAACTACACACAATTACACACAACTACACACAACTACACACACTTACACACAACTACACACAACTACACAGAACCACACACAACTACATACAACTAAACACGAGTACACACAACTACACACAATTACACACAACTACACATGATTACACACAACTACACACAATTACACACAACTACACACAAATACACACAATTACACCCAATTACACACATCTACACACAACTACACATAACTACACACAACGACACACAACTACAAATTCTTACACACAACTACACACAACTACACACAGCTACACACAATTACACACAACTACACACAACAACACGCAACTACACACAACTACACACAATTACACACAACTACACACAATTACACACAACTATACACAACTACATACAACGACACACAACTACAAATTATTACACACAACTACACACAACTACACACAGCTTCACACAACAACGCGCAACTACACACAACTACACACAATTACATACAACAACACGCAACTACACACAACTACACACAATTACACGCAACAACACACAACTACACACAATTACACACAACTACACACAACTGCACACAGCTAACCACAATTACACACAACTAAACACAACAACGCATAATTAAACACAACTACTCACAACTACACACAATTACACACAATAACACACAACTGCACACGATTACGCACAATTACACCCAATTACACACAACTACACACAACTACACACAATTACACACAACTACACACAACTACACACAGCCACACACAATTACACACAATTACACACAGCTACACTCAACTACACACAACTACACACAATTACACACAACTACACACAACCACATACAACTACACACAAATACACAATACTACATACAACAACACACAAATACACACAACTACACACAACTACACACAAATACACACAACTACACACAACTACACACAATTACACACAACTACTCACAATTACACACAACTACATACAATCACACACAACTACACACAATTACACACAATTACACACAACTACACACAACTACACACAATTACGCACAGCTACACACACCTACACACAATTACACACGATTAAACACAACTACACACAATTACACACAACTACACACAGCTACATACAATTACACTCAACTACACACAACTACACACGATTATACACAACTACACACAACTACACACGATTACACACAACTACACACAACACACACACACACGCCTACACACAACTACACACAACTACACACACGCCTACACACTTACACACAACTACACACATACACACAACTACACACTACACACAACTACACACAACTACACTCACTACACACACACTACACACAAATACACACAACTACACACAATTACACACAACTACACACATACACACAACTACACACACACTCACAACTACACACATAAATACACAACTACACAACTACACTACACACAACTACACACAACTACACACACACTACACAACACACACTACACACAACTACACACAACTACACACACACTACACACAACTACACACACTAAACAACAACACACCACAACTACACACACTACACACAACTACACACAACTACACACAACTACACACAATACACACAACTACACACAACTACACACACAACAATACACAACACACTACACACAACTACACACAACTACACACAACTACACACAACTACACACAACTACACACAATTACACACAACTACACACAGCTACACACAACTACACACAACTACACACAACTACACACAATTACACACAACTACACACAATTACACACAACTACACACAACTACACACAACTACACACCACAGCACAACTACACACAATTACACACAACTACACACAACTACACACAACTACACACAGTTACACACAGCTACACACAAGTACCAACGATTACACATAATTAAACACAACTACACACGATTTCACACAAGTACACTCAGCTACACACAATTACACATACTTACACACAGTTACACACAACTACACACAGTTACATACAACTACACACAACTACACACAGTTACACACAGCTACACACTAGTACCAACGATTACACATAATTAAACACAACTACACACAATTACATACAAGTGCACATAACTACACACAATTACACACAATTACACACAATTACACGCAACTACACACAATTACACACAATCACACACAGCTACACACAATTACACATAATTACATATAATTACACACAACTACACACAATTACACACAACTACACACAATTACACACAATCACATACTCATGAATTTTTAACTCTCATTCCCTCCGATCACAAACCAGACTTTGCGCCCACTTGCAGTCCACGACTTCCCCGTGCATTTTCAATGTTGAGCCGCTGACTGGTCAGTGGTGACAAAATGGCGATGTGATGGTTTGCAGGGCGCTAGCCAAGCTGTATCCAAGGCGACGACCATGGGTCATGACGCGCTCTTCCTACCCGGGCACTGGGAAGTACGCCACCAAGTGGTTGGGAGACAACGACGCCACCTGGGCTGACATGCGCTGGTCCATCGTGGGTGAGTATAAATGGAAACATATATCGATTCACATGCAGAGTTCCAAAGATTCATAAGACCCAACAAGCATGTTAAGGGTCAAACGAACAATGAGACAGCCAGATAGCCACACACAGACACACACACATACACATACACACACAGATACACATACACACACGCGCGCGCGCACACACACACACACACACACACACACACAACACACACACATACACAGATAAAGAGAGAGAGAGAGAGAGAGAGAGAGAGAGAGAGAGAGAGANNNATGTTATCAGTATGAATGGCCTTTGCTACACATGGCTGGAAAATATTTCTGTGGTGCATCTCCTATCTGATATAGTACTCCTTGGTAACAGGATGGCAAAAATAATTGCTACACAGTGCACATAACTACACACAATATTAACAAATTAGTAGGTCACTATTGAGCACGCACTACACACAATTACACACAACTCTACACTTGAACTACTAGCTATCACCACAATTATACCAGCATCCGTGCGCATACACTATATTACTCACACAACTACACCGTATCACAACGGACAGAACACAACTACGAACACATTACATCTCTGTCACATACTCATGAATTTCTTAACATACCTGCATTCTCCCTCCGACACAACATCCATAGGGTGTCCTGGCTGCGTGCGTGTGCGCCCTAACTCTCAGCGCAGCTCCACCGCGAATGAGGTAACATTCCCAAGTTACACTTTTTTTTCACAAAGAGGTTGTACTGTGCCTCCACGATGACTTATCCGTTGCCATGTGAAGTCGAAGCATTGGCGATGTTGATTGTTCTCTGTTCACTGTCGTCTAGTATGTGATACGCTCATATCACAGCCCACCATACCTGTGATGTCACAATGTGCTGCACTGACACCTGTTATATCATTGGGTGCTCATGACTCGCGCTCTCTTGGTGCCTCTTCCGGGGGCCTGGGAACCTAAACGCCACCAAGCTGTGTGGTCTCGAGGTGTAGTGAATCAACTGGCCATTTAGCCACCTCGAGGGGGTCGATATGCATATATCATCTGAGCGTGTTTCCCAATCAGACGTTCGGACTGAGTAGAAAGGATAACGCATATTTCTAAATTCGAGTTTGCTCTACAGTTTTGTCGAGCATATAGCATTTTCCAAACGATCTCAACGTAATACGTAACTCACTCGGTGTACACAACCTAGGTGTGTGAACAACGCGTCCGAATGAGTACGTTAATACATGGAACAGTCCATATAGCCTACGACACAGGACACACAGCAACCAGTACATCATATACCACTACTCGCTGCGCAACTACACATATACGCATGCAGTCCGCGGGGCGCGCGTGTGTGCACGAATGCAACTGTCGCGGGACTGCGACGTCATGCTAAGCACTGTCCTGCTCAACACTAACACACATGTCAACCGATACACAGACAGTTAAAGACTGAGAGTAGAGTGCGTTCACGCACTCAACACAGAGAAGAGTCCGAAGGAGAACATGAGTGGGAGACTACTTGTATGTGTTGAGAAGTAGATGTGACGGTGTAGGAGGAGAGTAGAGGAAGTTACATGATGGAGAGTGACCTATGTGACATGCCCCCATACAGTGACCCAGACACCAGACAGCTCGAACACGCCTGTGCATATAGCGAAGATCTTGTGGAATGGGTAGTATAGTGGCCAACAAGTGTGGGAGTGCGTCACCCACGACACGTGAACGTCCTGCAATCAGACGACGGTGAAGTTGCGACGATATACAGTGCACGTAAAAATAAGCGAAGACTGCGGCTGTCGTGTCACGCCGTCACACCGCGTCAGAACTCGGCGTCCCACTCGAATAGTGAGTGGGTATACATACATCTGTACCTAGTGTGCAGCATTGCGCAGAGCACCGAGGAGAGAGCGTCTGGCGAGAGACACGTAGAGAGAGAGAGAGAGAGATGACACTGAAAGTTACAGCGTAGGGCTAACACCAGGAATAAGTGTGGAGAGTCTAGTTACTAAGAGAGGAGAAAACGAGGCATGTGTCACCTTACACGAGTAACCAGTGCACGAGAGAGCCAGAGAGACAGAGTAAACACAGAGAGCACATGTTACATAGCGCGATCACAGTAGTGTGTGAAATCATGGTCGAGTGGAGTATGTAGGGTTGAGGTGGTGCTAAGTGGCGAGCGTGAGATAAGAACAAGACGAACGAACGAAAGTACTGGTCCTCTGTTTGTCTCTTCCTACAGAATTTACACCACTCGGGCCAATCACAACAATAATTGTTTCTTTTAAATCTCTATGTTGTGCTGCCCCTGTGTGCCACGGCATCTCTTCTTCTTCTAAATACATGCAACAAGTACAATGCCACAGATCTTATCGTATTGATATTGTCGGATGCCAGCACCATCGCAATATCAATACGTTTATCTGGATCAAACAAACAAAAAACATAATTTTGCCTTATATGTACTTAGGCCGGGCATCTAAACAGGAAATTAATCTCATCTTCATCTTCCTCATTGCATGATGGACAACGGAAAGACCGTTGAGGATCATTTGTGAAGCGGTGTCTGTGGATAATTAAGAGAGACACACAGAGAGAGAGAGAGAGAGAGAGAGAGAGAGAGAGAGAGAGAGAGAGAGAGAGGATCAATACATACAAGTTAAGAAAACAAGCTGGGAAACTATTGCGATGAACAAGAGTACTCATGGGCAGTTCTGGCAGTTTTAGATAAGTTGCTCGCAGTAGCTTTTACAAAAGGATTTTCAAAAGTATCGTTGCTTGTAAGAACGACCCTGGTCACATTTTCTTCACACAAAGTTGTAACCGCTGCTTTTGATTGTAACAAGGTTGGATCATTTCCTGCTTGAGTCCATACAGCTAAAAACGGAATCAAATGTCATGAAGAGCAGATCATCGAATCTGACTTCAATACAAAACCTCATGCGTCAGAAACGTCTGAGCCTGCCCAAAAAGAAGTAGCAGGGTTTTTTCAAGTCAAATTAGATTTTTTTTCAGTAACAAAGATTTGAAACGAAAAAAGAAGTAAAATATGCCGGGTGGATGGCAATAGCCGTTCTATGTGACGCTAAACAAAATTCACACCGTCAATGTTTTGTACGATCCGTTCCCGCAGCCTGCGTATTTATGAGACACGACATTT
>JAWQFJ010002355.1:35000-55000 GCA_034096865.1 Theodoxus fluviatilis
TCAAAGGTGTGAATTTTGCCACACACAAAAGAGTGTGAATTGGTTTGTATCATTACATCTGACATTGTTGATATAAAAAGACTGACGTAAGCATCACAACACCAGATTGTCACATCAGACTTTAGGGAATAAATGCTTTACGACTCCTTTCCTTCGCGACATTTTATCATTTTTGGTATTTCATACAAGTGACCGTTTGCTCTCGCTGCATCCTTTTGGTGAGATCACCGAGGAGCCAAGGCATTTCAATTCAACACTCAATTCATTTCAGTGCAATTCTATTAAGTTACTTTAGTGAAAGAGGGTAACACTTGTACCCCAAAAAAGTTAATTTTCCAGTGGCTCTCAAAATAAAAACGTTGTGACAAATTGAGACGAGTGAGCATCTCTCTCTCTCTATCTCTCTCTCTCTCTCTTTCTCTCTCTTTCTCTCACTCTCTCTCTCTCTATCTCTCTCTCTCTCTCTCTCTTTCTCGCTCGCTCTCTCGCTCTCTCTCATCTCTTTCAATCTTTCAATCCGTTGTAACATGGTAACGTGTGTGAGACACGCTGACATCGACAGAAGCAAATTGCACTTTTACTGACAACCAAGCATTTCGATGTCGACAATATTTTCTCCCGCATAATGACAATCCGAAACCCAGAGCTAAATGATGGGAAAGATTTTCTTATGAAGTCGCCTGCGTCGTGCTCCGCTATTCACTAAACCAGGTTCAGTCTGGTACGTCACAACAGGTTTCCACGAAGTTAATGAATATGTACAAATGTCAAAGACCACTGGATTCAACTAGGTCCTGAAATTGTCTTAGCTTCTTCGCCATAGTGAGTCAGCATTCTTTGTCCTGAATATCAGTCTTCATATTCTCCCATACATGTCTTTGCTGTATGCTTGAATATTGCAGATTCACCAAACGAAGCCGACACGCAGCAGAGAATAGAAAACATTTTGAATCTGACGTGTAAACCGAACCTACTACCCCCTGCTCTGTGTTGCCAATTTCTAGACATGACTAACTTCTGACGTTCCTGTTTTCTTGGTCAAACATGCCCCGGGTACTTTGCATCCCATAGAGCTTCTGCTCCTCTTTCCTAACGGCCTCAGCTCTCTTCCTCGTCTCCACTCAGAGCTACGTAAACACGAACGTTTGCAGTGAACTAGTCAGGATTGTGGAGTTTTTGAGTGTCGCATATTCTCAATACGTGTGCCACATCTGGCCATGCTTCTTCTGTGTCTTCTGCGTCGTCAGGGGCGCGATTATGCGATGCATATTATTAGCCTTAGTGTGACGTGTGAACACCCATTTTACCCGTTGTTTCCAAGAAATGAGTGCACCAGAGAACATCTGTCACAAAACATGTAATAACATGTCAGCGTTTAGTAAGTCCTAGGCCCCCCAGGCTTGGCAACCCAAGGTGAGGATGACGAATAGTATCAAAGATGCCTAGTCAGAAAAGTGGAAATAATAACACAATAATACTAGCTTCATTTAAAAGTATACTTGCAAATGGGACACTGCAATTTACAAATAGAATGTTAGTTCGTAAAAATTGGGGGATGTCAAAGTACAGGCATCAATGAGGAGTGTAGCCTACAATGGCAGCAGTTTATGACGACAGGCCGTATCGATAAGAGACGTGACGTCACTGTTGCAGTTATCCACAAGACCGGACTGCAGTCACAGTGGATGAGCAATTTCTTCTGGGTCCCGGCCTTCTTGTCAGCCCTGCCCTCCGCCCAGTACGTCCTGTCCACCCAAAAGATTACTCAACGGAAATGTATCATCTATCCAGAATGCATTGTGTGCACAGTGTTTTACTTCTCAGAGTGTCTTTGTCCCGCACATAAGTGACCGTGCAAGAGCAAACAAGGCTTGAGTACGAGACATGACAAAATGAGACATTTCAAACACAATATTATGTATTCATTCATGCATATTTCTTTTTATAAGCATGTTCACAGAGGAAATCTTTCGTTTTTCACAATGAGGTAAATATCAGGAAAATATGCGCTGATAACTTTACTCCGTGTTTCCTCGAAAACTGTTTTTCGTACTTTAGCCTTGTTTCTCATGATGATCACATACTATTGTCTACAACTGATGTCGTGCCCTAGACTGCCCCGCTATACCCAACTGTCTCTTCTGCCTAGAATGCCTCAATCTGAACAGAATTAACATCAACCCAGAATGTTTTAGCTACCTAGAATGTCTTTATGCAAACGTCTTGTCTTCACAGAGCTTCCAGCCTATCCAGACGGTCTTACCTATCCAGAGTGTCTTGTCTACCCAGAATATCTACCCATAGCGTGTCCTCCGCCTAGTGCGCTCCGCGTGCCTCATACGCCCAGAAAGTCTTGTCCATGCAGAACATCTTGTCTACACTGATAGAGTCGTATGCTGGGAATGTTGCTGCTGTTCCTGCATTCTTTCTCTTGTCTCTGCCAGTTCCCCCAAGCTTCTAGAGACCTGTTCATGAGGGCGAGTGCTCGCGAGCGCACGCTATGTTCGCGTCCCGAACAGTGAGTTTTGGGGAGTAAGGACCGTTGTTCGCACTTTCCACTACACCTGCGTTAAACATTGACTATAGTGAAGGGAAATTGCGCAGATTATGTATCTCACTCTCTCTTCCTGGTCTACCTACATCCAGTGGCATGGCAGTGTAATGACAACAGGAAACAGGTCGTGATGCAGTAGATGGCCAGAGCGTCCTATGTGTCTCGCCATGCCCTAGGCATGCCTGCTGGTGTTTCGCCTTTCCGCCCGTTGAACCCAACTTGGGGTTTTATCCGCGTAGTCCGCTGGGTCCAGTCTTCACATGCTTAGGTAGACAAGTCCTACAATTCACCGAGGGCACAAGACCCATCGGCCGCCATCACAGGTAAGGCGACATGCGCCAGAACGCCCCCGGGCGCTCGCCTTATGCAACGCCGGGCAGATGGCTAACACAGCGAACGCTCGCGAACACTCACTCTCGTGAACAGGCCTGTGATGGTTCCCCTGTAAACCTCTGTGGAGGATGTCCGCCCTACTGTCTCGATCTCCCGTCAGTAGATTTGTTTTGCTTTGTTTTTCTCTTTTAAAAAACCTGCATCTATCAAACGTTTGTACTTATACTATAAGTTATAGTACTATACTTCAAAAAGGTGTTCTCGTCGGACGTGGAAATTACGACGTGTTCTTTTGCATTGAATTAAAAGGAATTCGTGTATGCTTTTGACTGATGTCACATGCATTGTCATTCAGCTGGCCGGTCACCCGGCTACACTGATTCAATAATCATTATCTATTCATTCATACGTTATTTTATTCGTTCGGTTATCACTCACTCTTGTTCGTTCGTTCATTGGTTAATTCGTTATTCGTCCATTCTTTCATTGACTCTTTCGCTCACGCACTCATTCATTAATTTGTCATGTAGTCACTCCATTCTTTCGTTCATTTGAATAATACATTCGTTCGTTTCTGTTGGCCAGGGCGTGACGAGCGTTCGGGCTTACTTCCCCAGCGACAGATGGTTCGACTTCTTCACGGTAATTGTCAAAGGAACTGCAGTTTGTAGAAACGATGGACTGGGATACAATCAGACGTAATCGCTTCACACGTCTCGAATTCAGTTCAGTTCAATTCATTTCAGTTCGGTTTGGTTTAGTTCAGGTCATTTCTCTCTGTCTGCCTGCCTGCCTGCCTGCCTGTCTGCCTGCTTGCCTGCCTGCCTGCCTGTCTGCCTGCCTCTCTCTCTCTCTCTCTCTCTCTCTCTCTCTCTCTCTCTCTCTCTCTTTCTCTCTCTCTCTCTGAAACGCACGCGCTCACATACAGACTCACTGTGACATATGATGACGCGTCTATTATGCCTGTTACAGGGGGCAGAAGTGAAGATGCGGGGAGGACACCTGCAACTGCCCACACCTCTGGAGAGCTTTAATCTACACGTACGCGGAGGACAAGTTCTTCCGTGGCAGGAGCCCGCCACCAGCACCTTCCTCAGGTGAAATCATCCATCTTTGGTAACCATGGTGGGAGGTCAGTTTTGACCAGGACGTCAGTGGCGCCAAATTAGACAGGACATGTAGTTCAGATTTGCCCAACCCAGATGTGTAGAACCTGTGGCAGCAAAGACGGTCTCCTGTAGTGTTTACGTAAATCGAGGAGGGCTGCATTGTCCCATACTGCGTTTGCTGTCGAGGTCAAGGAAATGCCGTTAATGAAAATCAAAATCTATATCTCGCTCTCCCTCTCATTCTCTCCCATTCTCTCCCATTCTCTCCCTCTCGTTCTCTCCCCCAGTCACCCTCTCCCTCTCGTTCTCCCTCCCCCCCCCCGTCTCTTTCGCGTTCTCTCCCCCGCCCCCCCTCTCGCGTTATCCTCCCCCCCCCCTCACGTTTTCTCCCCCCCCCCCTCTCGTGTTCCCTCCCCCGTCTCACGTTCTCTCCCCCCCCCCTCTCTCGTGCCCTCTCGAACCCCCCCCTCCCTCGCGTCCTCTCGACCCCCCCCCCCTCACGCGTCCCCCTCTCCTCTCATTCCCCCCCTCTCTCGTGTCCCCACCCCTCTCATCCACCCTCCCTCTCTCGCGTCCCCACCCCTCTCATTCCCCCCACCCTCTCTCGCGTCCCCCCCTCTTATCCCCCCCTCTCTCGCGTCCCCACCCCTCTAATTCCCCTCCTCTCATTTCCCCTCTCACATTCCCCCCCCCCCTCTCATCCCCCCCCCCCCCTCTCTCGCGTCCCCACCCCTCTAATTCCCCCCCTCTCTCGCGTCCCCACCCCTCTCATTCCCCCTCCCTCTCTCGCGTCCCCACCCCTTTAATTCCCCCCTCTCATTCCCTACCCCCCTCTCTCGCGTCCCCACCCCTCTAATTCTCCCCCTCTCTCGCGTCCCCACGACTCTCATCCCTCCCCTCCCCCTCTCTCGCGTCCCCACCTCTCTAATTCCCCTCCCCCCTCTCTCATCCCCACCCCTCTAATTCCCACCCTCTCTCGCGTCCCCCCCTCTTATCCTCCCCCCTTCTCATTTCCGCCCTCTCTCATTTCCTCCCTCTCATTACCCCGCCCCCCCTCTCTCTCTCGCGTCCCCACCCCTCTCATTCTCCCTCCCTCTCTCGCGTCCCCACCTTTCTTATCCCCTCCCCCCTCTCATTGCCACTCCCTCTCATTTACCCCCCCCCCTCTCCTTCCCCCTCTCTCACGCGTCCCCCCTCTTATCCCCTCCTCTCTCGCGCCCCCCTCTCAGTCCCCCCTATTATTTCCCCCCCTCTCATTCCCCCCCGCCCTCTCTCGCGTCCCCACCCCTCTCATTCCCCCTCCCCTCTCTCGCGTCCCCACCCCTCTAATTTCCCCCCTCTCTCGCGTCCCCACCCCTCTCATTCTCCTCCTCTCTCGCGTACCCACGCCTCTCATCACCACCCCCCCTCTCTCGCGTCCCCACCCCTCTCATCCCCCCCCCCTCTCTCGCGTCCCCACCCCTCTCATTCCAACCCCCCTCTCTCGCGTCCCCATTCCTCTCATCCCCCCGCCCCTCTCTCGCGCCCCAACCCCTCCCCTTTTCCCCCCTCTCTTGCGTCCTCATCTCTCTCATTCCTCCCTCTCTCATTCCCCCCTCTCTCGCGTCCCCCCCCCCTTCTCAGTCCTCTCCCTCTCAGTCCCCCCCCCTTCTCTCGCGTCCACCCCCCCCCAATCTCGCGTCCCTCTCCCTTCCGTTCGCGTCCCCCCACACTCTCGCGTCCTCCCTCCCACTCTCCCGTCCCCTCGATCCTCTCCCCCACTCTCTCGCGTCCCCCCTCTCACTCCTCCCCTCTCTCGCGTTTCCCCCCCTCTCAGTCCTCCCCCCTCAATCCCCCCCCTCTACCGCGACCCCACCTTTCAGTTTCCCTTCCCCTTCTCTCGGGTCACCCCCCCCCCCCCCTCCCTCGCGTCCCCCATCTCATTTCCCTTCTCTCGCGTCCCCCCCTCTCATTTTCTCCCCTCTCTTGCGACCCCCTCTTCTCCCCCTTCTCATTCCCCGCCCCTCTCTTGAGTCCCCCCTTCTCATCCCCCCTTCTCTCGCGTTCCCCCCCTCCCTCTCAGTCCTCCCCCCTCAATCCCCTCCTCTCTCGCGTCCCCACCTTTCAGTTTCCCCTTCCCTTCTCACGCACCCCCCCTCTCTCGCGTCCCCCTCGTTCGCGTCCCCCCACACTCTCGCGTCCCCCCTCCACTCTCGCGTCCCCTCGACCCACCCCCCACTCTCTCGCGTCCCCCCCTCTCATCCCCTCCCCATCTCTCGCGACCCCCCTCTCATCCCCCCCCCTCTCGCGTCCCCCCCTCTCATCCCCCCCCCCTCTCTCGCGTCTCCCCCTCTCATCCCCCCCCTCCCTTGCGTCCCCCCCTTCTCATCCCCGCCTCTTTCGCGTCCCCACCCCTCTCATTCACCCCCTTCTTTGGCAAACGTTCGCCCTCTCTTTCACCCCCTCTCTGGCGTCCCCCCACCTCTCACCCCCCCCCCCCCCCATCCCCTGCCTCTCGCGACTCCCCCCCCCCTCACGTCCCCCCCGCTCACGTCCCCCCCTCCCGCCCCCGCCCACTCTCGCGTCCCCATCCCCCACTCTCGCGTCCCCCCCTAACTCTCGCGTCCCACCTTCGCCCCCCCCCCCTCGCGGCGTCCATCCCCCCCCCCCTCGCGGCGTCTCCCCCCTTCCCTTCCTCACGGCATCCCCCTTCTTCCCCTCCTCGCGGCGTCCCCCCTCCCCCTCCTCGCGGCACCACCCCCCCCTCCCCCTCCTCGCGGCGTCACCCCCCTCTCCCCCTCCTCGCGGCGTCACCCCCTCCTCCCCCTCCTCGCGGCGTCACCCCCCCCCCCCTCCTCGCGGCGTCACCCCCACCCTCTTCGCGGCTACCCCCTCCTCTTTCTCGTGGCGTCCTCTCCCCTCCCTCGCCCCTCCCCCCCCCCCCTCCTCAAGATTAGGAGTACTGGTAACCAATGACGTACAGTCGTCAACAGAAGCAAAGGCAACTCCAAGTCGCCAAAAGAACGCAGGCAACACCAAGTCGCCAAAACAGAGAACAAGCCCACCAGGAGATAAACCTCTCCAACAGTCACACAGCGGCCTACCGGGAGTAGCAGAACTCTTTAAAAAAAAACTCCCAAATTATTTCCTACGATAAATAAGAAAAAATGGGGATGAAATTGTCGTGTATCAGAGAACATGCATCATTGTTGTGATTAAGTCCGTGCAAATCGCACGAAAAAGTACGAGTACGAGATTTCCCAAGAAAAATCCAGTAACAGACAGAAAAATTACAGAGTAGCATGCTTAACGAAATTTAATTATCATTGTGGTGATAAAGTCCGTGCAACTCGCACTAAAAAGTACTTTATCAGCTGAACGATGGAGTTTTACGGCCTATCAAACTTTGCAAGCTCAATCACGACAAAAACCACAAAAACCATTCACAGAACAGTACAAACAAATCCAAAGTTAAAATAAACAGGCCCGAGTCGTGACACTCATTCTCTCTCATTCTCTCTCATTCTCTCTCTCTCTCTCTCTCTCTCTCTCTCTCTCTCTCTATCTATCTATCTATCTATCTATCTCTATCTCTCTCTTCTTTCTCTCTCATTCACTTTTATTCTCTCTCGTCTGTCTGTCTATTTGTCTGTCTGTCTGTCTGTCTGTCTGTCTGTCTGTCTGTCTGTCTGTCTGTCTGTCTGTCTGTCTGTCTGTCTGTCTGTCTGTCTGTCTGTCTATTTGTCTGCCTGCCTGCCTGTCTGTCTGTCTGTCTGTCTGTCTGTCTGTGTGTATATCTGTCTGCCGGTCTGTCTGTCTGTCTGTCTCTCTGTCTGTCTGTCTGCCTATCTGCCTGTCTGTCTGTCTGTCTGTTTGTTTGTCTGTCCATATGTCTGCCTGCCTGTCTGTCTGTCTGCCTGCTTGCCTGCCTGCCTGCCTGCCTGCCTACTTGCCTGCCTGCCTGCCTGCCTGCTTGCCTGCCTGCCTGTCTACCTTCCTGCCTGCCTGACTGCGTGCGTGCGTGCGTGTGTGTGTGTGTGTGTGTGAGTGTGTGTGTGTCTGTCTGCCTGTGGTGTGTTTGTATGCGTGTGTGTGTGTGTGTGTGTGTCTGTCTGCCTGTGGTGTGAATCGATCGATGTCTCCACTGCTCACGAGGTGAAAAGCATAGCGGTTGGAGAGCCATATGCAGTAAAAAGTTGCTATACAAAACTGCGTTTGATTTTATTGTCATGTTCCTGTTTCAGCCGTCAGAATCCCATGGGACTTCTGGTGGCTCTGGATGACGAAGGCAAGGCCAAGGGGGAGCTCTACTGGGACAGTGGGGAGGAGGACCTCAGTAAGTACTGCTGCAGCGGAACATAACATAAGGTAGCCGTACCTGACCTAAGCTGCAAAAAAGATAGCATAAACTAGCATGGTCTCTCATTACATAACCCAGGCTATCAATGCGTACCATAGCAGAACGTAATGTGACATAATGTAACCTAAAGTATCATGTGCAACACACGCAACACACTCAATGTAACATTGTGTAACGACATAGCACTTCAACGCAACGTCAAGTAACGTACCACAACGTGATGCAACATGATTTCAAATGCTACGTAAATAATAAGCTGCATCCGGTCCAAACTCAACATTTGCTAACATGTGTCAATCTTACTAGATGTGCGTGCAGCGCTTGTTTATGGACCCCCGTCCACAATTACTTCTGTGAATCGGCAGGCTCATTAGGCCTAATAAGGTTAAACCCATTCATATCTTACGTATTTCATCAAAAGCCGGCATAAATTTGCAGTTGATGGGTGATACGATGGGCGTGGAGTGTATAATCGCAATTCCATCTTTGAAACATGAATTGCCATGGACGTTCGACGGCACAATCATTACGTCAATTTGGGTGTAATTCACATTGCTTTTCTGAACTTACGTTTTGCGATGATCCCCGCATTGTAATCATGTCAGTCAAATCTGTTTTCAAAACGATCTGAGCCTAATTTAGCATTCGCGACTTGTCTTACAAGTTCGTTAGTTTGGTTCATAATGACCTTTGAAGAGACAACTCCGAGAATCATTATTGCGTGATCCGACTAAAAACTCTCTCCGCATAGATTAGGCGTCAGTGGCCTTAATCAAGTGTTCCTTTGCTGTAGTCACTCATTAGACTCGAAAATCTCTTCTGACTTCGGAAGATGAGTATTTTCATCTAGCTGTCAATGTGTCATAACAAAACTTCCACTCGTCTTGGCAACGGGTTTCCCCCATATGTTGTAAACATCATCAGAATCGAACGTCAACCATTTCCTCTCTGAAGGAGAAAGGTAGACAACTCGTTATTCAAACTCCCTTCTTCCTGTATGAGTAAACCCCATTCCCACCCCGCACCCTCCTCTCTCTCTCTCTCTCTCTCTCTCTCTCTCTCTCTCTCTCTCTCTGGGTTGTAGTAGTGGGGGTGGGTGTACATGCGCGCGCGCATATGTTTTTGCGTGTGTGTGTGTGTGTGTGTGTGTGTGTGTGTGTGTGTGTGTGTGCGCGAGTGCCTGCATGCGTATGCGTGCGTGATATGAGCAGGTGTTTGAGTGCTTGCGTCCATACGTGCGTATGTGAGCACGTGTGTCGCGTGTGTGCCTGCAGCGAATAGTATGCTGATCATGTCTACGAATCATTTGATATTCCTGCATCTATACTGAAGTCCAAAAGAAACGCAAGTTGAAATTTCAAGAAATTTAATCTCATTCTTGTACATTTCATTTTGACGAGATCGAATCGAACGAATTTCACGACAATTGGTACAAAGCATCTTGGGGCAATGTTCTTTGATTGTCGCAAACAAAAAAACGTTACCGAACGAAAGTTCTCACCGCCAGGCTCAGTAACGCTTGTGTCCCCCATTGGCATTGACAAGGGCCTGACATCTGGCTCTCATGGAGCGCACTAGGCGGTTGACAGTGGCTATGTTGATGGTGGTCCAGATTTGCCTGATGGCCTGCTCCAACTGGGGTGCGGTTGTTGGCCTCGGCTGGAAAGCATTCAGCTCCCTTTGCACAATGTCCCACAAGTGTTCAATGGGATTCATATCCGGGCTCAGGGAGGGCCAGGGCATCACCCTGATGTTGTTCTGCTGCAGGAAGGCCGTGGTGGCCCTCGCGGTGTGGGGGCGAGCGTTGTCCTGCTGCAAGGAAAGGTTGCCGTGTAGCTGGAAGTACGGCACGACTGTGGGCCCCAGGACCTGGTTGATGTACCGCTGTGCATTCACGCCGTTTCCGCGCCCAGGGCCGATGCCTTGGAAGACCACGGGGCCCACAAGACGGTTGAGGCCTATCCCACCCCAGATCATGACGCTGGGGCCTCCCCAGGCGTTGTGTTGCAGGATGTTGTTGGCGGCGTACCTCTGGTTGCGTCTTCGCCACACCCTGATGCGGCCGTCCGCGTGGCTGATGCAGTAGCGGCTTTCGTCCGTAAAAAGGATGTCTCGCCACTGCCACTGGTTCCAGTTGAGGTGTTGATGTCCCCACTGCAGTCGCTGCTGCCTGTGCTGTGCAGTAAGCAATGTGCGGCGAGCAGGGCGCCTGCAGTACAGGTGGCTGGCTGCCAGCCGGCGTCGTGTCGTGAGACCCGAGATGCGAGCGCCATGGGTTCCAACGGTGTTCCTGGAGGTTTCTGTAGCCGGGAGGAACGGTTGGCGCAGGTGCTGACGGTAGATGACCCGGTCCTGGCGAGCAGTAGTCACACGAGGTCGTCCGCTTCTAGCGCCATCCCGGGTGCTGCCGCTGGCTTGGAATCGGGTCCACAGACGACAGATGGTCGAGGTTGCCACGCCCATGACATTTGCAACGGCAGCTGGGCGATTTCCAGCTTGCAATCGCCCGATTGCTCTCTCCCGGTCACTGGCACTCAGTCTTGGCATGCTTCTACTGTACAAATGGCTGATTTCAGACAGTGGACGGAGACAGGTTTTTGTTCCTTGTGTGAGCTGAGTACTGTTAACGAAAAAAAAATCCGGTCTAGCAGCTTTTGTGTGGGCTGCACGAGCTAAAAACAGTCTCCATCTTCAGCACGCTGCAGGGAGCGCACTTTGGGCGCTGCACACGTGATTTTCACAGGCTACGTGCAGGACACTATGCTAACTCATGCTCGTGCAGAATTTTCCTCTGAAACCCACCTTTAGTGCATGAATTTTAACAAAACCTTAAATAACTCTTAACTTGCGTTTCTTTTGGACTTCAGTGTATATAAGTTCTGACTCGGTTCATCTGTATATTAATAGTGAGGATTTTTTCACCCCAGGTAACTATCCTGAAGGCAGTTACCTATTGACAACGTTCACTGTGAAACAGGTAGGTATTGTGTCACATAATTCTTCCACTGAAGGTTTACATTCAAACAGAAAAAGGAGTACTATGTAATGATAGTTAACTGAATACAGGCTTAGCATTACACTTTGTCAGTTGTTTGTTGCTGTTGCGCATCTACGATGCTCAGTACTCTTTATCCCTCCAGGTTTACTGGAGGTCCTACAAACTTTATCTGTGTGTGTGTGTGTGTGTGTGTGTGTGTGTGTGTGTGTGTGTGTGTGTGTGTGTGTGTGTGTGTGTGTGTGTGTGTGTGTGTGTGTGTGTGTGTCTGTCCCGACTTAATGGCTGATATCTCAAAAACTACTGGACGGATTTCCTTGACATTTTGCACACTTACTGGAAGTTAGATCCGATTGAATATATCAAATTTTCAGAATCGAGGTTTAAAAAGAAAGTGATTTATTTAGGTCGTAAAATGTCAGTTGACGGAATGGCGAAATGCGTGGCCTAATGGCGGTGAATCGATATTAAACTTGGCAGAAATAGACCTTGAGTATCCTAAAATGTACAAGACCACTCAAATTTCATGAACTATCATCCATTTTTCTACAATTTACAGTGCAAAATACGAACCAAGGCAGTTTACGGAAAAGAACGTTATAAATGCTTTACAAACACTCAGTCATACCAGTTCTCCAATGGCACATTTGGTAGAGCGTTGGACAGGTTCGATTCTGCGCTGAAACTTTTTTTTCTCTTTTTCGAGAGGTTGTGGGTTCGAACCCGACCTGGGTTTTTTGTGTTTTTTGTGTGTGTTTTTCCCCCTCTTTTCTCGAGAGGTTGCGGGTTCGAACCCGATCTTCTTTTTTTTATGCCAAAACCTGGAGGTTCAGCGCCAGTGGTTTTTATAGAACTGAGTTCTGAATGATTTCAAGTGCTCCTGTCATGGTTCATGGATGCAAAATGAGTACGTGCCTCATGAAAGTTGAGTGTGTGTGTGTGTGTGTGTGTGTGTGTGTGTTTTGTGTGTGTTTTTATTTGCATGTGTGTTTGTGTGTGCATGTGCGTGTGTGTGTACGTTTGAGTGTGTGTGAGTGTGTGTGTGTGTGTGTGTGTGTGTGTGTGTGTGTGTGTGTGTGTGTGTGTTTTGTGTGTGTTTTTATTTGCATGTGTGTGTGTGCGTGTGCGTGAGTGTGTACGTTTGTGTGTGTGTGTGTGTGTGTGTGTGTGTGTGTTTGTGTTTGTGTGTGTGTGTGTTTGTGTGTGTGTGTGTGTGTGTGTGTGTGTGTGTACGTGCGAATGTGTGTGCACTCGTATATACGCTCGTGAGTGCTTGTGTGTGTGGGGTGGGTGGGTGGGTTTGTGGGTTGTTTTTTTTGCATGTGTGTGTGTGTTGTGAGTGTATATGTGTGTGCATTTGTAGGTGTTTGTGTGTTTTATGCTATTAGTGCTGATCACGTCAAAGTTCATGTGTTCAAGTACTCAAAGCCCTATAGCTTTCTAACAAATAGGTACATAATTCCGGCAAATTTCCGGTGAAGACGTGTTGCCGATATTCAGTGATCGCACACTTGTGAAATCTCCCAGACACACTAACCTCTACAGCAAACGGACGGAAGAAATCAAACTCTTTCATTTACAGTCACCATTGTCACTCAGGGTTTACAGTAGTATGAAAGAGGCACGAGCGACTGTTGCGTCTAGTGACGTAGTCGAGGAGAAGGATGCCTGCCTCCCATCCAGGAACCTGAGGTTTGATCCTCAGCCTAACTACTGCCGCTTGACACCTGATGAGTGCTGCTAAGTGGAGACCAGGAATGAAAATGTTTACAAAGTTTGAATGATGACACTGATGAATTATCAATATAATTATTGTTATCATAGCTACTACATTTGATTGTGTGATCTTGTCTGCGATTCTATGCACAGGCAGGACGCCTGGACATCACCCCCAGTGTGTCACGCTATAGAGAGGCAGACAGACTGAACATAGAGACAGTGGAACTGTACGGCCTGCGCTCTACCCCGACCTCAGTCACCGTTAATGGACAGCGTCACCATGGCAACATCAAGCAGGAAGACCAGGTCAGGATGTTTACTCTACAAATGTCTTGTGTGAACAACAGCATGATGAAAAATACATTAGACTGCATATGTATTACTAACACTGCTTTGGAACCGTACAAAAACCACTGAAACAGTGACCGCCTGTGGCGATAAGAGTGCAATGTATGATAGACGAAGACATAAACTGCATTGACATGCTAGAGTGAGCCAGGTCCAAGAAAGAAATAATTAAGAAGTCAAATTTGTGCGATAGTAAACAAACTTGTAACATTACTAGCAGAGGTACCCGGTTTTCGACCTGGGTGTAATATGGTTAGTAAATGGTGTCTCAGTTTCTGCACGACTAATTTGTCTGATTCTCACCCTTATATGCATGTTTGTATATGATAAATTATGCATCGCCCAAGTGTTCAGGGCCTCGCGGTAGACCACGTTCTTCACCCTAGCAGCTAATAAGATAATGTTACAATGGGAGCAGTGATAGTTTAACATAAATATTATTTAAAACAATGCGTAATGCTGCTAATAATAGCATCATTTATGTATACGCTATACGTTATATTCACCAGAACACACACACACACACACACACACACACACACACACACACATACACACACGCTCACACACACACACAAGCGCGCGCACACACACACATATACACACCAACACACCCACACCCACTCACCTACCCCCCCCCCCCCTCCACACACACACACACAAACTAAGAGACATAGCAAAATGACGCTACCATTACAGCAGCAGCACCCCCCCCCACACACACACACACACACACACCACCACTACCACCACCACTTTGAATACTTCATTAAAATAACCTGAACCATCTGTGAGACGCATTGATTCCGAATCTGTGCTATGGTTTTTTTTGGTAGCTCTCTCATTCTGGAACCTTTAGAGGACAACACAGAGACAGACAGATTTTTCTATTCTGTATACAGAGATGGATAGATGCAGCAATGAATCATTCTAAATCATCTAGAGAAGGATACTTATCGAGCAAAGAGCTCTTTGAGATAATCACATTTTATACAACTGCCAGGGATCTCGCATGAAAAGACAAAAACTGTTCTCCTCAGCTTTGATTACTTTTTTTTATTCTTTTACAACTTTTGAACGCGTTGAAAAATAAAGTTCACGTTGGCTTAACCTGCTTCATGCTGAGGTACGTCACCTTAATGAGCGACTTTTTTGAAAATTATCTCCCTTGCCGCCGCTTGGCGGCGCGTCGGCTCTAAGGGGCTTGGTTGGTACACAGGACAAGTTCTTTCGAGTAGATTAGACCTGAGTGTTCGAGGTTTTTTAATTGTTTCCTTGCTGTCGCTTTCAAATCTGTTCACAGTACTAGGCTGGCGTAATATCATTGAAAATTCAAGCTTTAAACCTAATATCAGTTAGCACGCATTAAAAAAATCACATCTACGCTTACAACTCGCTTTTTCCGCTTACAACTGTCATGAGGTCAGCGCGTGATCAGTCTGACCTCATGACAAGCTGGCCAATGAGATGCAAGGAACGAAACGGCCATCTCTTTCCGTGGTTTTCATTGGTTCGAAAACTGGAGTTGTAAGCGTAATATCATTGAAAATTCAAGCTCTAAACCTAATATCAGCTAGCACGCATTAAAAAAATCACATCTAAGTAAACCAGCCAGCCTAGTACTGTGAACAGATTTGAAAGCGACAGCAAGGAAACAATAAAAAAACCTCGAACACTCAGGTCTAATCTACGCGAAAGAACTTGTCCTGTGTACCAACCAAGCCCCTTAGAGCCGACGCGCCGCCAAGCGGCGGCAAGGGAGATAATTTTCAAAAAAGTCGCTCATTGCATTGACCAAAAAAGTGTTGATATAAAAAAAGTACGTACTCCAAATATTTTCTTACGCACTATGTAAAAACATGTCCACGCCATACTCGTCCACGATGCCTGCTTACGCTGTCATCATTATTTTTTCATTGGCAGGTGGTGAAAATCACGGGCCTGAAACTGAATATCACTGACAGTCACGTCATCCAGTGGGCTGTGTAGCCCAGCAATGTTCGAGGTCTTTGTATGCAGATAATTATAGCAGCTTCTTCTGTATTGAGCGAACGTCACTGTTGAAGCAGTAGCTTTGCGTTCCTTGTTCCGGGATCTTACGCGTAGAATGTTCACGCAACAGTCGTAGATTAAAAAACTGTAATCTCACTGTTGCAACGGCCGTTATGAACTAAACTAACAGACCTATCAAATTCATCAAGACCATTAGTCAAAGCTATTTCCGCTCCGAAAATAGAAGTGCGTTTCTGGGTTTAAAAAATGCTCTGGAGTTCTCAAAACATTTAGCCCAGAAGAGTTGTGCACAACATTTGGTGTCGTAATTGTCCTTGCGGACGTTGCAGCTCGGTCTTCTAAAGTTCGCTATTGCCTGTCCTGCACGAGTGCAACGAATTTGTTGCCGTATAGATGCAGCGCTACCTTGTATGCTCGTCAGTGTTTCCATGACGACGACTATTGTGCAGCGCAAGAGGGTTGGCTTGTACGGTGCGTGCAAGATGATTAGGTGCCGAGATTCCATCTCTGCGACGAATAAGTCACAGACGTTTTCCCCCATCTCTTTCCAAGAGGAGTGTTTAAACTAAAATTTCAATCTTTGACTTCTTCGACCATTTCCTCAGAAAGTTCTTTGTGCCGAAAGTGTACGGTTTTGTGATCATATTGCAGTGCACATAGACCGACAGACGACCTCGATTCCAGCTGCCACAATAAGAAACTATTTAATTCGATCGCTTCGGTTAAGGAAAGAAGATGTGACATCGACGACTGGACAAGGAATCGTTTTGAATTTCTACGCTATTCGGTTTGATACATTCGGAGAATATGCGGAAATGTACGTGTTTTCGCCTACACTGTATCATCGTATTAGTTGTGTTTAACCAGAACGTGTAGAGTATGCATTTGATCTTCAAATAAATGGTAGAACTTAGTAGTTTGTTGTTTTTTGAAAACTTATCTTGCATTTGATACTAAGTTGCTCACTGACTCATGAGTGCAAACATACTATTTCTAATGAAAAAAAAAAGAAAATGTGGCAATATTGAAATCTACAGTAAATGTGAAATGCACAAATTAGTGTGTTTCAGACACGAGATGAGCAGTTTAGCAAGTGTAGTAATTCATTGCGAAATACACTTGCATGTCACGAGGTTAATAGTAGAAATCATGCTTGAACATATCTTATTTAGAAAAAGACCATCCTTATTCAGTGGATTACAAAGACTAAGTATACTTGCTAAGTCTATGTCTAAGTCACCGCCTGACGAAGTTGACGATTTTCACCTGCAATTAACGACATGCAAATGCTATGTCGCTTTGCTATGATAGTACGTGACATGACGCCATTATCTGCCACAGTAGAGAAAACACATCACTGCTTGTTTCTTATAATACACGCCAGAGGCTTCGTGGCGGTATCACGTCACGGTGGCCGAGTGGTTAGCGCGCTGGACCTGCAGTCGCTTGTCGCTGGTGGGTGCAGTGTTCGAAGCTGCCCGGATTCTGGAGTTGCATCCTTAGCAAGGTGCTATCCTCACATTGCTTCTCCACACCCAGGTGGAAAAACATGTACCTGTGAGAGCTTAGTTGGAAAATTGTGAATGCTAACTTTGGAGCGTTCATCTGCAGCCTCGTTGCATGCACCCCAGGGAGTTGTGGTGTTGGAATGATAATTAGAGGTAGCCCGATAACCAGGGGGTAATTGTGTGCGGTTTGAGCATCCATCAATGGGTGGAAAGTCGCAATATAAAAAAACACTTTTACCTTATTGAACGTAAACTGACATGCTATTAACATGTGGTTTTAAAACGAAATGTAAAAAGATGTCCGATATGGAAGAGAGATTCCTCAAATATGTGTAATCGTTTTCATCAGCTTTGACTAAATCAAAACATCCTTCCCAAATGTTGTGGACGATTACATAAGTTCTAATAGTAGTCACCTTTTACAAGCATAATTATTAAATGAAATACTGAATGTTAATGCTGTTCTTACTTGCTGGTGATGTTCATTACTAAATTAAACCCCACGAAATAAAAAAACACATGAAGTTGTTATTGATACAAAACGTGCATGCGTGGGAATTGATTTGTTGCGAATATTGACTGTGAAATGGAAGTCAAGGAGAAATTCTTCGCATGAGGTCACACCAGCGTCCGCTAATCACTTTGGGTACCTCGGAAATAAAACTTCAATGCAAACGATTCTCAGCTAGAGTGCCATGATATTAAACTTGGCTGAAGTAGCATACTAAAATCGGTGAATGTGGTGGATCGTTGTACAAATCATGAAAAATATATCATTTAGATTGATGAACTAGGTTTTACGGCAAATCAGTTTTTGTGGAGCGGTTGAGACCCTTCATTACCCAAATCACCGGTGTTGCTTGGAGTTCGACTCGATTCTCCGGCCATTCACCTCTTTTACGAATATTATGGGGAGACACAGTGGGTCTAGTGTACCCTCGACTCAGACTGTCAGCTCGTTATTCAGAGCACTGGCCATTCTTTTCCTGTATGTTCTGTGATGACTCAAATGTCTCAAGCAGCAAAGATGAATGACGACAGCTTGCTAAAGGCAGGCGTGTTCTGTGCAAGACTATTTAAATGACCCCACTACAAAGTCTACAAGACTGGCTGGAGAGAAAATTATCCCCATGATCCACTTGATTAGGACTTTCAAATCCGGGCATTCATGTTCATGCAGTTTAGTAGGAACTATCCGATTGGTCGATTGGGGGCATAGCATCTCTGCGTTACAGCCTCGTTTTTGCATAAGTAAGTATACTTTGGTATCAATTTGCAGTACATTCGGGCGACAGCATCCTCACACACCCAAATAAAATATTTTAAAATCAAATTATAATTAATGCCTGTGAACTTATTATCACATTTGACGCATTGATCAATCAAAAATTGCCCAGTGAGGTACACCCTGTCCGGATTCGATTATCACTTTTTTATTCCATATGCATGCGTCTAATTGTGAGCCAGATTTGGCAGTTTACCCCCAGGTTATCTTCTCTCGACCTTATAAGGCCGCCTTCGTGACGACATACAGTCGGTCATAGTGGTTGATGCTACGGCTGGTGTCCAAGATAAAATACTTTTTTCAGAAAGACAAACGGTGAACTTCGTAGTTCTTTAAAACTTCTTCATAGACATTTCCTCACTGGAGATACAAACAGCTGCAGGTAATCCCTAGTTTATTGTTTGCCAACATCAAGTCGGGAGTCAGACGGGGACATGCACATGTATACGTTGTGGGAAGACCGCCAGCATTAGTAAATGTGTGGAACCCATTTCATTTACATTGCATACCATTACTTCCGTATGTACGACGTAGCAATCAAGGTAACAATTCAGCCAGTCTAGTTTTCCTGTTGTTTGTATTTTTGTATTATACCCTGCAAACTTAGTTTTGAAAAGACCTCTGCAGAATATGCACTTCATGCCGAACAAAAACCACATGTATTTCCTTTCACAAACGCAGTCGCTTCTCAGTTTGTGAAATGTGTGGATCCTCATGAGAAATCTTCTCTCCTGCACTCGTGTTTTCCCGAATGTGGGTTTCAACACGTTTCAACGTAAGCAACAGAGCGTTTGCTGGTTAGTTGCAAAGTTTATCAAAATAAGGGAGGTAACTTCAGCCATCTTACGTGCTTCAATGACGTCTGTAGGGGCCAGCCTTGACCCAGTAAAGAATGCGGACACAAAACTTCTCAGTAAACATCATTTGAATGAAAAATGCAACACAGTTTCGGGAGGGCTAGGAGGCGGGGTCGAGTTAGGCCTGCAGGGGAGCCGAGACGGGGACATAGGGGAGAGAGGAAAGAGATCGAGAGAGGAGGAGATCGGAGAGGAGAAGGGCGGAAGGAGGCAGGACGGACGACTCCGATCGGTCGCTCATCCCCACCAGTGGTCATCCCAGAGTGGACATGATGTCCGGAAGTGGCCACTGGCGACGAGTTCCGAATGTCTTCTCTGCAACCTACAGCAGATGGGCTGCCGTGGAACCGGGTGTGAGCGAGGCGAAGCAGGAAAGGCGGTGTGAGGGAGAGAGCGCTGCTGCAGCTGTCTTGGGAGCGTCGCCTCGCGAGTCGTCCCGCCGTCGTCCTCCGCCCGCTTCTGACCGGAAGTGGGGGTGTTGTGGCTGTCGACTGGTGCAAGACTGCTCTCAGCACGTGCGAAGGTCCGCCCCGAGGCCCGGGGTTCGAGGAGAGAGAGGGAAAAGGGGAGCGAGGGCAGGGAGGCGATCAGAGAGGGCCACGCGACAGTCACAACGCCGCAGGTGGCTCGCTGCTGACGAGGAGCTGCGCGTAGAAGTCGACTGGCGTATCAAGACTGTTGCAGGCTGCACCGGCCTCGTGCATTCCGGAGTGGACTTCTCGACGCCGAGCGGACAGTTCAGCAGTGGAAGTGGACAAGAGAGGAGGAGGAGGAAGAAGAAGAAGAAAAAGAAGGAGAGAGAGAGAGAGAGAGAGAGAGAGAGAGAGAGAGAGAGAGAGAGAGAGAGAGAGAGAGGTCGTAACGACCTTTCAGTTGTTGGTTAAACCCCCTACACCCGGATTGCTGCATTCCTTACCCAAGTGTGAATCATAAACTGCCC
>JAWQFJ010002355.1:65000-70000 GCA_034096865.1 Theodoxus fluviatilis
ACTGACAGAAAGACAGACGGACGGACGAACATAGAGAAATGGACTGATACAGAGACGCGGAGTGATACAGAGAGAGTCGGAGGGCAAAGATGGGGAAGGGGTGTGGGGTGGGAGAGAGGAAGGCGCACGCACGCGTGCACACACACGCGCACACATCCACATACACGCACACACGTACACACAATCACGTACATACACACACACATACACACACACACATACACACACGTACACACGCTCACGTACACTCTCTATCTCTCTCTCTCTCTCTCTCTCTCTCTCTCTCTCTCTCTCTCCATCTCACTCATACAGGCAGAGACAGGCAGGGGCAGATATACAAAGACAAAGACACAGATGAATCCACACACACACATACACACAAACACACACACACACACACACACGCGCGCGCGCGCGCGCGCACACACACACAAGGACAGGGGAGGAGACAGGACAGACAATCTAGAACAGAGCGAGAAAGGGAATTGAATGAATGAGCGAAAACAAGAGAGCTGGCGAGTGAGCGAGAGTGAGGGGTGGGTGGGGTAGGGTGCGGCTCAAACAGACAGACAACTGACTAACTGACTGACTGACTGACTGACTGACTAACAGCCAGATAGCCAGTCAGTCAGCCAAACAACCAGCCAGGCAGCCAGGCAGAGACGTGCACACACGCGCAAAGAGACAGTTTCACTTTTTTTAATGGAGGGACAGCAGCGGTGAAATTATATTTTTGAAATGATGCAGTCATGCTGACTCTTAAAGTCATTTCGATTATTTCAATTATGTGATACCTAGTTTCGTTCTTTCTTCTGCTGTTTCATTTTTTGAACACCGGAGAGTATGGCGTGACATAAAGCATTTTGTCTTTCTGCTGAGCAAGCATCTTTGTACGATCCAATAAAAATGCAATCAAAGCATTCCAGATTTAGCTGCATGACTGATGCGTGCGGAGTCTCAAACGGGAAAATCGAATGGCGTCGAGTAGTTTTGAGGGTTTCTCTCCAATGTATCCGCGCGAAGCCAAGCCGATCTTCTGACATGTGATCCAGGCTTCGTGAAGATTTCACTTGGTCTGCAATGTCTGGCGTGCCAAAAACGAGGTTGTCTGTGCTGAACTAGGCAGCGAGGCGGCATCCCTGGAGCGGGTTTGAAAATAGGTAGTCGATCTTGGTCGCAAGATCATGCTTCGCAGTAAGAGCTAGCTAAAAAAAAACTACCCAACGTGACGAACTATTGCGCATGCGTAGACGTCACGACAAGAGGTGAACTAGCCACATGTCAATGGCCGACGTGTTGCCGGTTCATTCAGAAAACGCTCTATTTCGAGATACTAGCAACCCATCCAAAGAAAATATAAGCCATGCACAGCATTAATTTATCAAAGGTGTATGTTGAATGCATTAATAGATCGTGAAACCTCCTACAGTTTACACATCGAATGCAGGTCAACGCAGCCACGCCGAACATTTGTCTCCAAGATGGCGGCGCGCACTGTACTCATGCTGTCCGCCATCTTGAATCTTAAAAGGAAGCACCTCTCAATCTGCCTCGCTCAATCTACGCTCGTCTACGATTGGCTCGATAGCAAGCAAAGAATGAAACTGCCCATTCGGCGAGATCTGCGTAGATCTACCGAGATCTTCGCATTTTCAAACCCGGCCCAGTGCTTCCTGTTTTCAGTGCGGAAAGTCCAGGTCATGACATGGAGACAAATCCTTTGAGAGGACAAAACTTCCCAAGAAGCGGGACGACCGACGGTCTTCAGAGGAAGATCCCCCCGTCGACAACTGTTTCGGCCCTGTCTTCCTAACACTCGGAGGGGTGGGGGTGGGGTGGGTGGGGGCACACATGGGCCAGAGCCCAGGTGCCCGTCGGTTGTCTAAAGTGACCACCCTGTGGTCTGCCTCGCTGCAGCGCAGGCTTAATGTGGAAGGATTGCCTGTCTTAAGGTCTACACCCCGCGGAACACCCCCTTACTGCCCACTGGTGCGCCACCTTCTCTTGTCCTTTCTCAGCCACATCCAGCAGGACGCCCTCTCAGCTGCCTCAGCCATTGCTCTCAGGCACTTTGTTTCTTGTCTGTCTCGTGGGGAGACCAAATTGCAAGCAGACTCTGTGGGCAGATTATCCAACAAAGCCTCTTGCCCCAATCTCCGCTGCGAGTACCGTGGCTCTAAAGCCCTGTGCTGCTAGATGCTTGGTCAGTGGCTCGTACTTGGCGAGTTTCACCTGGTGCCACTCGTCCATGTTGCTCTCCATTGGCACTGTCAGTTCCAGGAGGATGAAGGATCTTGCTTCCGTGGAATACAGGACAACGTCTGGGGGTTGGCCTGTTTTCTTGATCTGCTGCGGGTATGGATGGTTGCTTTCCTTCAGGTCTGTGGCTCTCTTCCAGTCTTGTGCCGCGTCCAGGATGCTGGGGGATCTGTGTCTGCTCGGTAGGGACCAGGACTTGTTTCCTTCCCTGACAAAATTCATCGGGCACGTGGTTGTTGGTGTGGTCCCGTTGGCTGCTTCGATGGCTGTCTCTGCTGCCTCTGCTAGGTGGGAGAGCACTCTGTTGTGCCGCCATGTGTAGCAGCCGAGATCCAGTGCCACTGCACATCCTACCAGAATGTGGGTCAGGGTCTGCTTTTTCCGCAGAGTTGACAACTGGGGTCGTCAACTTTCCCCCATTAGCCAGGTTTGCATTCGTAGGAAGCAGGTCGTACGTTGCCCGGATGACGAAGGCCAGTCTGAGGGGGTACATGTGCCAGATGTCATTCCATGAGAGTGAGATACCTGACCAAGAAAGCATCTGTCTCTGTTGAACGTGATGTGGCCCTTTCGTTTTGTCATTATCTCCTACAGTGCTATGGACATTTCCTAGTGCCTAAGAAGAATATATCGGGGTTTTGTTTATCTTCAAATCCAGCACAAGTGCTTGTCCAGCTTCATATTTCAAAATGGATAAATAATTCCATTTAATCTATGATATGTTCAACTGTATGTGTTGCTGATCAATCAGCTCAGCATGTGGCTTTGTTTTCTGTTGACATTTGGTAGTGGCGGATGCATCATACGCAGTACATTGAAGGAGTTAATGTGGTGGGGTAGGGTGAGGATGGGAAGATTGTGCGTGTATGTGTGTATGTATGTGTGTGTGTGTGTGTGTGTGTGTGTGTGTGTGTGTGTGTGTGTGTGTGTGTGTGTGTGTGTGTGTGTGTGTGTGACCCATGCGTTCATGTTGTGCTGTTCTCTCAGAAGACTGGTTTGGAAGAAATTGTCAGCACCGATGGAATAGACGTCTGCCACAACAAAGGGTATTTTTAGCGCAAGTACCCGTGATTGTCTAAAACTGTCTGGAAGTTCACTTGAGCTTAGAATAGTCCCAAGAACTCATCACGCCCAATTCGTCAAGCTTTGGAATATGTGTTACCATATTTCTGCAAGATCGGCCTCGACTGGCAACCTTCTAGCATGTTTTCCATCAAGGTCTGTTTTAATTGGGCTAAGCTGTGTCATATTACGCCGAACTTTCGACTTCGCGTAAGTGATTTTGGGGATTTGCTAATTGTCCGAAGTTCGAAGTAGACTTCGGTGATCGTGTTCTTGGAAGTGCGATGTGTGCTTGGACGAAGTAGACTGAAGCTGATTCCTGATTGGTCATATACAGGTAACATCGTTCTTTCGTTTGGTAGTTGCAGAAAGGCTATGCTGTAAATTTCGGCCACTTCGTCCAATTCGTATGCAGCGGTCCCGGAACACGTGTCCGCTAAGTCCCAGAACACGTGTCCGCTAAGTCCCGGAACACGTGTCCGCTAAGTCCCGGAACACGTGACCGCTAAGTCCCGGAACACGTGTCCGCTAAGTCCCGGAACACGTGTCCGCTTAGTCCCGGATCACGTGTCCGCTAAGTCATGGAACACGCGATCGCTAAGTCCCGGAACACGTGACCGCTAAGTCCCGGAACACGTGTCTGCTAAGTCATGGAACACGTGTCCGCTAAGTCCCGGAACACGTGTCTGCTAAGTCATGGAACACGTGACCGCTAAGTCCCGGAACACGTGTCCGCTAAGTCCCGGAACACGTGTCCGCTACGTCCCGGAACACGTGTCCGCTAAGTCCCGGAACACGTGTCTGCAAAGTCCCGGAACACGTGTCTGCTAAGTCCCGGAACACGTGTCTGCTAAGTCATGGAACACGTGTCTGCTAAGTCATGGAACACGTGTCTGCAAAGTCATGGAACACGTGTCTGCTAAGTCCCGGAACACGTGTCTGCTAAGTCATGGAACACGTGTCCGCTAAGTCCCGGAACACGTGTCTGCAAAGTCATGGAACACGTGTCTGCTAAGTCCCGGAACACGTGTCTGCTAAGTCATGGAACACGTGACCGCTAAATCCCGGAACACGTGACCGCTAAGTCCCGGAACACGTGACCGCTAAATCATGGAACACGTGACCACTAAGTTCACTTAGGCCTTCGTTCACTTCGGGCACCACGCCCAAATGGAGCACACCTTCAAGGACAGCCCACGTGCTGTCTCTGAATGGGTGGAGGGAGGGAGGGAGGGAGGGAGGGACGGATGGACGTACAAACAGACGGACGGATGGATGATGGATGGATGGATGGATGAATAAGTGGATGAAAATGGATTTTTCAGCCTATCTGTATTTGTAGGCGAATAAAGGCCAATGACCACGCAGTCACTGATGTTAATTGCAAAATGAGCAGAACATGGCCCTGTTTCTCTTGTCAGTTGCCATGAGCGAATCACGTGAGGAAATACAATGGGATCATTCTTACCCCTGACTCACAAGTACACATCTGCTGACTCATATCATTGTTTTGTACAGATGACTGAGGGGTGGAAATATATCGTATCTCTGCGTCAGACTTTGAGTAATGTATACTTTTTCTGAAGTCTATTCCCTATTACAAAAAACAATGCTGCAGTCGCGCTAGTTGGCAGTATACCGTTTTAACGTCATTAGGTATCAGTCCTTGTGTCCAATTC
>JAWQFJ010002355.1:75000-99726 GCA_034096865.1 Theodoxus fluviatilis
TTCTTCTTTATCTTCTCAGACGTTGTAATGGGGAAATAGGTTTTTGGAAGTGTCTCACCTGAGAAAGAGTCGATTTTTGCTGGTACGTTGAGGGTGAGGTTGGTAGTCCAAGACAGTGTGGAGTTTGGAGTGAGTGGAAGTTGAGTTCTGCCCCAGGGTGATGAGCGGTGTTCGCTCTGAAGTATGAGTTGTGGTAAGTAGAAATGATCGTGAGTTGGTTGTGAGAAGATGGTTAAATAAGAGAGCGCAAGAAGACAGAAAACAGAGATCGGTCCCGACACAGCAGAAAAGCAGACGAAGAGAAGAGAGAATCAGACGAAGAGAAGAGAAAAGCAGACAAAGAGAAGAGAGAAGCATGCGAAGAGAAGAGAAGCAGACGAAAAGAAGAGAGAAGCAGACGAAGAGAAGAGAGAAGCAGACGAAGAGAAGAGAGAAGCAGACGAAGAGAAGAGAGAAGCAAACGAAGAGAAGAACGGACGGTCGGCCAGGCAGACGTGCCTACTGAGTGAGGGAGCGAGTGACAGAGAGACAAAGAGAGAGATGGAAGGTTGGTCGAAGTAGTTCTTTATGTCAAGGGCTGACCTACGTTTTATTAGTTTCCTGTGAGCAGGTTGACCGTAGTTTTACTTGTGTTTATAATTCTCCATTAACATTTTATCAGTGATTCCATTTTTATTTAATTTTCTTTTCTTTTACACCTCTGATTATGGGAAGTTATGGTTTCTATGGATTGATTAAAAATCTTGTATTTACCCTGGACCGTTTTTATTAAGTTTATTGAAATCCCCGTAACAGACGTCCATTGTCTCGTTATCTCTTAATCAATGCGCAGCAGGTCGGGGAACGCGCCCTTAAATGCTATTGTTCACGAGATGAAGATGAAGTTCTTCACTATGCACTTTTTGTGAGTTGTCTACATGCTCGGCTGCATTATTTTTCTAACAAATGTACATCTTGCGACATAATACGTGCAAGGTGAGGAGGATGTCTAAAATTCTCAGAAAGACAATCCATTTTATTAAGCGATATACATGAACCGCTCTGTCAATGTTTTATGTCAATATCCTATAATTTTTCAATGCTATCCCTTCAGGTCTTTGCTAATAATCTTTCGGCAAATGGACACATTAGGCATTCGAATTATGGGGTGGGTGTGTATGATAAACACTCAGACTATCACTGTCTGGCAGAATCACGACAATGAATCTGTGGATTTCCCGGGGCTTTTCTTTTAACTTTTGTGCAGGAAGTCGAGTGTGAATGAATGGGTTCGCACGCAATAATTGCTAATGCATCAATCATCGGTATAGAAATGAGAAAAAACATTTGGATAAATCGTGGAGTGATGGTTAAAAGCGAAAGACATATTGGGGAGTTGAACCAACTTATGAGAATGAAATATGTCGTCACCCCTGCATTTCTGCATTTGCTGAGCTATTTTTCTTGTAGTATTAGGATATAAAAGACCCACAATGCTGCTGGACAGGCAAACGGTGACGGGGGGAGGGGAGGGACCCTTCCACCTTCGGCTAAGGCTTCAAAATGAGAAATGAAAGTATCCACTGCTTTCTCATCAAAGCAGGGTACCTTCACGCGGGGTGGTGAGCGCGGTCTAGCCTTTTCCACAACTTCTGAAGGAATTCCCATTCCTAACTTTTCCCTCTCAAGCTCTATCTTGGCGAGCTCGACTCTCTCGTGAACCCTGAGCTTTTCGAGCTCCCGCTCCCGCTCTGCTTCCAGTCTCTTCTCCTTCCAACTCCCGCTCTGCTGCTTCCCGCTCTAGTCTCTTCTCCTCCATCTCCCGCTCTAGTCTCTTCTCCTCCAACTCCCGCTCTGCTCTCTTCTCCTCCAACTCCAATTTCTTGAGCTCTAGCTCTAGCTCGAGTGCTCTCTCACTCCTGACACTGCTGACCTCTGTCTCCTCTTCTACTACTCCCAACAATTTGCTTTGCTTGAGGGCATTAATCAGCTTCTCTTTCAACTGGGCTAAATTTCCCTTCTCCCCAATTGAAACTTTAAAATGAGTAGCAAGGTCATGGAGATCCCGTTTAGTGGCATGCTCTAGCAGAGTGACGTCCTTTGTCTCAATAAAATCGAGACAAACTTGCTTCATTTTGATTTTTTTCTACCGCGCCGAAAGTGAAACGCGCAAATGCAAATCGAGTGCAACAAGCAAGACAACAGGTCAAATCACTGCCACATACACCAAGGACCTGAAATTGAACAAAAGATCGGAGGACAGATGCTCTCACACTTCACACATTCAAGATTTCCCTGATAAGTCTTAGACTAGATCTATGGCAAAGGTCTATCAATCTGTTGCACGGAATAACAACACAGCGCTAATAAAACGGTGATATTACTTCTTGGCTCTGACTCAGTTTCCATTTAGAAAAAGTCATTCACTAGCTTAATCAAATCAAAGGATTGTATCATCAATTCAAAAGGTTAACTCATTGCTTACGCAGGGATAGCATTAGGAAATTTACCTCTGTATGCAGTGTTTTTTTAAGTTTTCAAAAAATCGTACAAAGTCCAAATTTTTAATAACTTTAATATTTGGTACCACAAGAAAGAAAATAATTTGCACTTTCTAGCTGAAGTGCTGGATAGTTACAAAATGCAGTAAGAAAATTGGGGAATTTTTTTTTAACACCAGGTACATGCAATTTTGATTTTCTTTTTTTTAACACCTAATGTATTGTACTAATAGTCAAGAGATAGATTTTGCACAACAGTTCTGAAATCAGTATTTCCACATCAAACTATATTGATGAATGATTGACTACAGGATTAAAAAATGCTTGAAAATGACTTTTTTTTAGCAAGTCAGAGAGGTGAAATCAGAAAATATACACTTACTCACTGCAATCTGTCTCTGTCTGAATAGAAGAAAAGTTTCAAAATGGCCTGAGAGAAAGAAGGCGCCCTACTCGGCAAAGTCCTCTTTTGTGTGGTACAGTTCATTGGAGGAGTAGAGAAGGTTTTCGGCATCCTCTACATCCGAATCGATGTATGTGTCTGCTGTAAACACTGTTTCTATCTCTTCCTCTCTCTCTGACGTCGTTGGCGACGAAGTCGATTCATCTTCGCTGTCAGCTGCAAAGTCGATTCGTTTTTGCTATCAGCCATCTCTGCATTCTCGTTGACTGGAACTATTACCGCATCAGAATCATCAAAATTTTCTTCAGGTCCAATATCCACCTAGATTTTCAGTATCAGACCCTTCTTCCATCCACACTTCTAATACTTCGTCATTTTCATCACCGCTCGATCTCTTTCGACAACGTGACGCCATGTCGACAAGCGCGTAACACGACGTAGGGTGCACGTAGCTTCTACTAAATCTAGCTTTCTCACGGGGACTATACTAAAGAAAAGGTAACTCCAGCGAACACAGATTGGATAGAGAATAAAGAGCTGTACGATTTACTTCCCTTGAAACAGCCACGGAGATAGGAAAAATTCATTACGGCGACCGCAACACGTAGTTGAGCTGCGTAGCCAAAGGGTGTTGGCGTCATCGCAACCACGTGGTTGAGCTGCGTAAGCAATGCGTTATCATTTCGAAGGATCAAATCAATTTAAAAGGATCATATCCCGGACGAGCCCCCACATATGTTACAAGTCAGCCTCTGAGTCTAGGGGTATGTTAATTTATCACTGGTTGGATGAGGCCTGACTTGCACACATCACAGTCACTGCTTTCATTCACGATGTCTCTTTCTCTAAAAACCAAAAGAAAAGGTAATGAGAAATCAACTAATAATGATTTAATCAAATAATGACAACCTATAATATATTCATGCAAAAATCAAGCATGCACAAGAAGAGTAGTTAGTACTAGACCAGCCTTAATTAATGAATGGTAAAGTTTATCTTCAGTTCCACTTGGGTGACTTATCTCATGTGTCTATCGAAAGACGCTCTCCAAATGTTCGTCGATGAAACAAGAGTCATATAACACGAGTTTACTGTCTTTCAGTCCAGAATTTGCAGGGGAAGATAGAGGTTCACAGTTACTGCTGAAGGGGTAGCGGCGACAGCAGCGTTGGTGGGAACTTGTCTCTAGTCGCAGCAGAAGGGGTGATGACCGCAGCATTGATGGGTAGCGGCGACAGCAGCATTGGTGGGCAGCGTTGATGGGGACTCGTCTCCGTTCGTAGCAAAAGGGTTTACAACAACAGCATTGATGGTCAGGCACCTCTGAGACAAGTTAGAGGGACTACTCTGCCTCAGCAGGGACTTCGGGGCAAGCCTTGTGCTTTGCTTGCGTGGTCAGTCCAAAGTGAAGAGGACGACGGTTCTCGTTGCTTTTCATGAACCTCAATGCTGAGTGGGAGAGTCACTCATGTCGTGACACGCCGTGGTGACCTGTTGACTCCACCCACATTTTGGGAGGCAGCTGCAGTCTCAAACTAACTTGTCGTTGAATTTCCCATAATTAACTATTCCCTGGGGGACTAATGTGCTAGCTTCTCCAACAGGACTCTGACAGGATGCTTCCCTAATGCCTGACACGCCATGCTGGCTGCACCTGCATTGGGATCTCTAGATAACAATAGCTGCCTTCTCTATTCCTTCCCTTTCAGTGACCCTAACTTCAAAGTGGCTTCGTTCACAGATGGGCCTGGATAACAATCGCTGCCCTCTCTATTCATTCCCTTGATCTGCTTGGCTGAACATCACACTTCCTCCCTTGGAAACAAAAATATTACTTAAAATTTTTGCACACTTCTTCACCCTTGAGTCTCATAGGGAATGAATCACAGGAATCAAATACTCATTTCTATTTTATGGCTGGGCTTCTATACTAGGCTGGTCATTTAACCAGTTAGAGATAGGACAGACAAATACAAGTGGCAACTTTATATCATAAGCAAATCACAACATTATCTGAAATATGAGGCATGCAGTGGTCAGTGACTTGACCTGGTCCTTCCAAGTGACGAATTCGGTGAGCTGATCGCTGATGTTGCTGTTGGCCAGGTGGGGGTAGGAGCGCGCCATATCAGCTGCAGGAATTGCTAGCAGACCTCCCTACTGTTGTAGGTTACACCAGTAATAGAGATCTCGCGCATCCTCTTTCTTCTTCAGCGCGATGTAGAGAGCTGGTGGGTCTGTGAAGCGCAGGAAAATGCATTCATCATCCTCTGCCCGGATCACTGCAGCAAATGTGTCTCCTTCTGCTTCACATTCAAAACAGATCCCCAAACGCAGACAGAGCTCATTAAGTTCGATGAAGCTGGATCGAGGCCAATTAACTTTTAATCTTCTTTTCGAGCTTCTTCTTTTCATCAATCTTGTAGCCTGCAAAGTTTTCGTCATCGGTTGTTACGGGTGTTACCTTCCTCTTTCCCATGTGCAAGTGAAGGCTATTTTTTGCTGTTTTTCTCACTTGCTTGTCGTCAGAATTCAGGGCAGACAAGAAGAATGACACCTTTTAGCATGTTATATGGTTCTTGGTTTTGCCAGGCCTAATCCACGCTCTTTCATTGGCATGAAAACCTGGCCTCTTGTAGAAGAGGAGTTGAGCTTGAGCTAGTTACGTACGAATTCAACAATCTCGTCCTCCAACTCCTTCAGCAGTTTTTTTTCTTCTGGGAATCACATGTTGCTGTAGTAGAAATTCAGTCTAGACGATGCGATGACGTTCACAGCAGCTATCGTTTTGTTGACAGGCAGAGGTATACATACATACACATACACAGACACACAGACACACACACACACACATACGGACGGACGGACGGACGGACGGGCAGGCAGGCAGGCAGACAGGCAGGCAGGCAGGCAGGCAGGCAGGCAGGCAGGCAGGCAGACAGACAGGCAGGCAGACAGACAGACGCCTATTTGCATATCGTAGAATCTTTTTTTGTAATAATATGTTCTCTGTGTCGTTAAATATCCGCCCATTTCTTATCCTCAATGCCTAAATCAAATGGTAAACATTGAAATTTTCTGTTATAACCACTTGAGCGTGTGCGTGCGTGCATATGTGAAGTGTGCGTGTAGCGCTCGTGCGCGCGTGTGTGTGTTTGTATGCGTCAGTGTGTGTGTGTGTGTGTGTGTGTGTGTGTGTGCGTGCGTGTGTGTGCGTGTGCGTGCGTGTGTGTGTGTGTGTGTGTGTGTGTGTGTGTGTGTGCAAGTGTGGGTATGTATGGATGTGAGCTCGCACTCTCATGCGTGCGCATATGCGTGTTTGCACTGTCGCTTTCAAGTCCGTAAATATCAATCATTCTGTGTTAAAGCCTGGGCAGGAATGTTGGGGTTTTAGGTGACTCATTTCCCTTAATGAAAACAGTTTATTTTTCCAGTTTTGTAGATGTAGTCCCACATTTAGATTGAATTATAAGTCAGCCTGTTATTTACTGCAGGCCCTCTGAAAAGAGCGCTGTTTCGTTGGATGCATCCTTGTTCTCAACGTTCGCTCGCACACAAATATATCTGCCTCCCCTTTCTACCACGTTGAATAATGGGTTGGTTTTTCCCGCCCAGTCATGATCTCATCCCGATCGATAACCACACAGGAATAAATGGCTTTAAGTGCCACCAAGGAAACGCCAAGTAAATGCAAACAGACCGTGGTTTTCATTCCCAGGGTGTGTTGAGGCAGATCTTAGTGTCGAGACGATCTTTTAGACCTGCCAGTCCTCTCGCTTCTTTCCTCGTCGCTTCTTGACAACGGCAGCAGGTCAGAGCCGAGTGGGGGCATGTCACGTGGCCTCCACCCTGTCTACACGAGTAGAAACCTGGATACCTGTGTAGCCTGGCGGAGCTCAAAACATGTAGACATGTAGCCAACCAGACAGACAGACAGACACACACACACACACACACACACACACACACACACACACACACACACACACACACACACACACACTCACACATACACGCACACACACACGCACACAAACTCACTCACTCACTCACTCACTGACTTAGTCACTCTCTCACTCACTCACTCACTCACTCACTCACTCACTCACTCACTCACTCACTCACTCACTCACTCACTCACTCACTCACTCACTCACTCACTCACTCACTCACTCACTCACTCACTCACTTGCTCGCTCACTCACTCGCTCGCTCGCTCACTCACTCACTCACTCACTCACTCACTCGCTCGCTCGCTCACTCACTCACTCACTCACTCACTCACTCACTCACTCACTCACTCACTCACTCACTCACTCACTCACTCACTCACACTCACCTACTTGTACACACACACAGACATACACGCGCGCACGCACACATGTACGCAATTTGCAAACACACAAATATATGCGCTCACGCGTACATACTCATGCACACACATAAAGATACACACTCACACACACACATACACACACACACACGCACACACACTCAAATACACACACATCACACACACACACACACACACACACACACACACACACACACACACACACACACACAAACACATACTCTCTCTGTCTCTGTCTGCTTTCTCTCTCTCTCTCTCTCTCTCTCTCTCTCTCTCTCTCTCTCTCTCCCTGCATATATATATCAACAAAATTCCTTTTGATGTTAAATGCTATGTACGTCAACATGCAATCATACGTTCGCTGGGGTCATGACCTATCTGAGTTCTTTAATTGTCCAGCTGGTATGAAGCAGGGAGCAAATGATAGTCCATCAATTTCCCCCCCTCTTTATTAACACAGTAGCAGAGAACGTGCAAAGATTGGGCAAACACGGGGTACAGATGATGCTGTGCAAGATGGAGGTGTTTCTCTTGCTTTTTGCAGACAATGTCGCATTGATATCAACTACACCTTTGGCTTACAGAATCAGATAGATAATCTTGCGTATATTTCTAAGACTTTAGATCTGAGGGTAAACTCTGAAAAGACTAAAGTCATGGTATTTAGGAGAGGAGGTCATCTTTCCATAGGTGAAAGCTGGTTTCTTGACAGTTCCACATGAGGTGGTAAAATCGATATAGGTACCTTGGCTATATGTATACGACAAAATTGTCCATTGGAGCTACACTCGATGACCTTGCAATGAGGGGGAAGCGAAAGGGTATACATGTATTGAGAACACTGTGGAGTCTGCACAGCTTGCAAACGAGAGTATTCACAAACATCTTTGATACACAGGTCCAAGCGACGCTATTGTACGGTTCAGAGATATGGGGCCTCCAAAGAGGTTTAAGGGTAGAAAAAACTCATACTTTTGTTTGTAATATATTTTTGGGACTAGACGTTAGGACTCCGAACCACATGGTATATGGAGATCTTGGTAGATTTCCAATCTCAATCAATAGCAATGTCAGGGTCATTAGATTCTGGCTGAAACGTTGTAAAATGAAGGAAGAGAGACTTCCTTCTCAAGCTTATCGGATGCTTTTGAACTCTCTCATTTCAGCTGACCGAAACTGGGCTGAGCTGATTAAGAATTGCCTTGATCGGCTAGGTTTTGGCTTTGTATGGTTGAATGGGGGAGTTAGTGAAGAAAAGAGTTTCATTCATCACCTTAAGCAGAGAATGAAAGATTGTTTCAAACAAGACTGGAATGCGAAGAACGCCAGTGATGAGAGGTATGTATGGTATAGATTCTTTAAACAAGATTTTGGGACTGAAAATTATTTGAACATACTTGACGTGAAAAAATTCAGAGATGTGTTTATCAGGTTTAGGTTTGGAATCAATGACTTACCCTTTAACAAACGACATGTACAGATACAAGAGATCAATTGTCCATTTTGTCAAGAAAGAGAGAATGAAGTTCACTTTCTATCATGTCCTGCATATGAAGAGTTGAGGAGAAAATATTTAAAACAATTCTGGATCAAAAAATGGAAAGTCAAAGTGTGTAGAACTTTAATGCAGGGAACTAACGAAAGAATGACACGGTCACTAGCAATGTACATTTTCTGCGGCTTGAAGATGAGAGAACAAAAAATGCAATGGGCCGATGGCCTCAATTAAAGTTCAGTTCTCTCTGAACTTGTACACTGTGTAGTTCCAGATCCTGCTGATATAGAATGTAAATATTATTTGATGATATGGAAATGTGTGCAAAAGGCTGAAACTGTCACTTTTATTTTAGCCTGGAAAATGAAACCGGATGCTGTAAATACACACACATGTACATATAAACGATTATGACTTGTTTAAACAGTAAGCCTTTTATTGTGATGGGTCGTTGGCCAAAATAAAGATCAATCAATCTCAATCTCTCTCCCTCCCTCCTTCCTCTCTCTCTCTCTCTCTCTCTCTCTCTCTCTCTCTCTCTCTCTCTGCTTCTCCTTCTCTGTGTGTGTCTCTCTCTCTGTCTCTCTCTCTCTCTCTCTCTCTCTCTCTGTTTCTCTGTCTCTCTGTTTCTCTATCTCTATCTCTGTCTCTCTCTCTCTCTGTCTCTCTCTCTCTCTGTCTCTCTGTCTCTCTGTCTCTGTCTCTCTCTCTCTTTCTCTCTCTCTCTTTCTCTCTCTCTCTCTCTGCCGAAAGAGAGACTACCAAAACAAGCACTTCTTATGTTGTCAAATACAACTGGCCCTAATGAACGAAACGGGTTGATGTCCATCAAAGACTGTCTTTTCGAATCAGGTTTTGTCTACATATGGTACAACAAAGAGACAAATAACGAAAGAAACTTAATGAAAAACCTTAAGATTAGACTTCAAGACTGTTATAGACAGACTTGGCATTGTACAATTACTGAAAGTAAATGTCTTATATTATACAGTACCTTCTCTGGAATGTGGAAAATATATCAGTGCCATTGACATAATGAAATTTAGAGTTGCACTCACACGCTTTCGTTTGAGAGTGCACGGACTGAACGGCAACAAGATATGTAGAGGAGAAGAGATACAATGTCCATTCTGTAATAACACAGAGGATGAAATGCATTTCCTGTTGGTGTGCCCCACATATAAAGACTTGAGGGAAAAGTACCTCAAAAATACACACAATTATGATTACACGAGGTCTCACGTTTTTAAAAGATGGAAAAGGATACATCAAAACAAAACACGTCGCCATGTTCTTGTACTATGCTCTCAACCGACGTCAAAGACTTCAAGATGGACAGTAAAACAAAAAAGTATAGCCACATGTTAATAAAGGTAGATAATTATTTAGGGGTTTAGCGGTTAATGGATTCTTAGTTGTCACTGTATAAAATAAACAAAACGTTTGATCTTACGGTACTAAGTGTGCCATTTAACATTCAAGTTGTAAATTGTTCAGAAATGATTACAATGTTGTTTTCGTTAAGTGTAGGACAAAATTGTTGTCCACAGATGGAAATAGTTCTCATTAGTTCACAGCTTAAGAACTTGCTATAGCTGATGTGGATGTAAGATGTGACGGACCGTCGGCTTTACAATAGAGTCTCAAACTCTCTCTCTGTCTCTGTCTCTCTCTCTGTCTCTCTCTGTCTCTCTCTCTCTGTCTCTTTCTCTCTCTCTCTCTCTCTCTCTCTCTCTCTCTCTCTCTCTCTCTTTCACACACACACACACACACACACACACACACACACACACACACACACAGTTACACTTACGCGTGCACACACACACACGGACACTCAAGCGCGCACACACACAGATACAAGCGCGCGCACACACACACACGCGCGCGCACACACACACACACACACACACACACACACACACGCACACAAAACATCACAAGCACGGAGATAAACGTTACACCAACACTCATAAACACCCGTCTAGACCGGGGTGGATGAGTCAGACAGCCAGGTGGGGCAGGTGAATTACAGTCGACAGGAAGATGAGTCACGACTGTTGCTATATGCTATCTCTGTCTGACACATTTCACGCAAGTCAGGGCTAGCAAGCCTGTAAAACATCTGTCTGCAGTTCATATATGAGCCTGGTGTGTCATGAAGTGTGTATTGATAGTTCTTTTATCTCATGTTCTCATGATTAGTCTACATTGGACACCAATGCAGGCATGCCTGTTACGAAGGCATACCAGTTTGAATTGATGCACAAGGCACCCCATGACTGACTTCTTAAAGGCCGGGTAGGAGCTCACTCCTGAAGCCATTGAGATTGAAGGACTCTCCATTCTGGGCGAAGTTTATGGACTGTCTGAAGAATGTGCTTCTGTGGTGTCGTTCCTGGTTACATGTACTCTAGGAGTTATCCGGCTGACCTAAGGGAGGGCATGATTTTTACAACTGGAGCAGTAGCAAACCGAGGTCTTCTTTGATACATTTTAAAGCCATTTCTGCTTGGAAATAAACTGCTTTCAGTGAACAGTTAGCCCACCTTCTTTTAAAATTAACTTCATGAGCTGCCACAAATGTATTCCACTTTGCTGTTCTACCTGTCCACTACTTAAACAAACGTTTTACCCAGGTAATCATTGCCAGCTCTCCTTACACCTTACACCGGTGCTATTAACAGCATATTCCCTGTCGTGTATCATTGGGCATGTTCTACGACTGAGAGACATCAGATGAGATCAGAGGTGATTTATTCGTCCAAACGATGATAGATCTGACCATGCGATAAAACAAGGAGAGAAAGAAGAAAATCACAAGGAAGAATCATACGTGCAGACGTGTATAAATGTACATATACATATCTCTCTCTTTCTCTCACTCTCTCTCTATCTCTCTCTCTCTCTATATATATATATATATATATATATATATATATTTCAATAAAGTTCTTGATGTTACCCCTTGTGGCACTGGAAAGGTTTCTGTACATTCTAATCATTTATGAAGTTTACTTAGACACATAACGATTTCACTTTATATGCTTATGTGCAGAAAGTCAGAGCCTGAAAGATTTCCATTAAGAGCAATTACTACCTTGTTGTTTTGTTTCACATCTGCACAAATCACTTGCAGCCCTCCTGTTGCAGAGCATTTCTTTCGACCTTCAACGTATTTTATGGTTGAATTTCGAACAGGTATGACTGTCAGTCTCTCTGAATGAACTGAGGAGTAGGATCACTCTCAAAACAACTGAGCTGAAAAGAATAAGCGAATCTGTCCTCGATTTAATTCAGATGAATATTCATTGAATACAAAGGAATGTGAATACTAACATTGAGAAAAACACTGAGATCTGTTACTGAGTAGTTTCAACGAAAGCTGTCATCTGCAGTGCTGTATTATGTAGCAGTCTCCTTAAGGCCGTTACACATGGTGGAACACATGGTGGAACACATGGTGGAACACATGGTGGAACACGAACAGCTTTTGGCTCAGGAAATGCACGTTTCCTCCCGTGCGACAAGAAAGTTCAATGACATGCTTGCTTCCAAAAATAATTTTCCGATTTTGGACTGGTTTTAGTTTTCCAGTATTTCTCTAAAGCATTTCTGCCCGTTAGCCAATAGGAACGCTCCCCACTCCCCGTGCCTTCAGCCGTTGCTCTCGCTTCTCAAACAAGTCAACAATGTCTGCCAGTTGTATCTTCGCTTCGCATGCAAAACGATTACCTTTATCAATACTGACATACATACCAAAATATATCTAAATAACAGAACTGGTCTCAAAACCGTGCCGAATACATCAATAGCTGATTAAAATCGCTATATTATTCAAACAGAGATATGCGTCAAAGTCCGCGGCTCGAGGTGAACACCTGATATAACACGGTTTCGGGCCTTCTCGCACATGGCAAGTTTTGTTGAAAGGACACGCATTTTCTGTGTGTCCGGTGAAACAGCTATATGAAAACCGGGGGAGATTTAAGAAACGATAAAACAGATCAGGGCATAGGCCGAAAAATGAATCCCATACACCCACGTGGTAGTTGGAAAACGATACCACTGGTCACGTGTATTAAAAAAAAAACTGTGTGTGTTAATGGATGTTTTCCCCAACTTTTCCCATAACATTGTGGACATAATGATTGTGGCATTCTTTTCAATTTACAACTCCCCAACCATCCAGTTTTCCACAAACAGAAGGAGAAAAACACCATACGGTGTGAAATCGCATCGTAGATCTGTCATTAACTCCAATCTCCACCCGGTCGCTCAACACCGCGGTATATGATTTTCTTCCAACTCGATTGAGTCAGCTGCACGCCTCGTGACGACAACAGGTTTTTCAACAACAAAAAACTGCACACATTAGAAAGATACGGTGATGTAGAACTGTACAATAAATTCATATTTAGACGTCAGGACATCATGCAACTAACAGATGAAGTAGCAGAAGCCACAGAAAATTCGATTGGAGTGAGGCTAGGCCGTCGTTTGGACATCTGGCTGGACACATGTCTACGGCTACATCACAAGCAGGAACACGACTTATTGTCCGAGGGAGTGTCCGACGGACATGAAAAATAGTACGTGTTTCTATTGGGCGGACACTCGACAGAGCATTGCTTTTAGGACTTGCGAGAGCGACGTGTTCTATGGAAACAGCATGGTTGCCAGCACATTGCTACGTTTGAGCACGCCCAAACATTTTTTGTGCAACTTGCAAGCGCGACATTTCCTAAGGAAACAACTTACTTGCCAGAGATGTGTCCACGTGTGAGGATGCCTTTATCGTGTAGCTGAAAGGTTCGAGGAGTGATGAATCAAAACAGTTGTTCAAACCTATACCTTGGGGCATCTTTTGCAGCCATTCATACACCCACTTTGCTTGTGATCGCCTTTCTCTCCTCACCTGCATGATGACCACAGTTTCAGCGGCGGCAGTGAAATCATCGCGGACTGACACCCTTGTTGCGCAGAAGACATTTCCAACGATGACGCGGGTATCCACATATCGTGAAGAGTGGAGTTCAAGTGATTTGTTTCACAAAAGCCAGATTCACTGTGTGCGAATATCTCGGATGAAACAAAAAAATGGATCAGGGATATAGCAACATTGTGTTTATGTTTCTATCGTGGTCGACGGCCTTCTGTTTGGCTAAGAAGAAATGGTTTACGTGAAACTCGATATCGTGCATGAGAAAACAAGACTATAGGAAGAAAAATGAATAAACGAGATAATTAAACCACAATATTATTCACTGCTTCATGCATATTCCATGAAAAACTGTATGTTCATTGAGGAAATCTGAACTTTTTTAAACAGTGACATTAACATCAGGAAAACGTATACATGACTAAGTGCGCTGGTAACATTACCCAGCATTTTCTCGAAAATTGTTTTTTTGTAATTTAAGTCTGTTCTTAATTGACAAATAAATATTGGCTAATATTCACCAAGTATTGAAAAATTACTTATTGGCAAACATTTGGCAAAAATTCGGCAACTATTGCGCCAAGTCTTTGCAAATCTTTAAGCTTCTTAATAGCTTGACGAAATCAAGCCAAGATCTCGCAAAGGACATTTGCAATGTGGCATCGATCGGCATCATGCTCATACCGTAAGTGTACAATGGCTGCAAATGTGAACAAAGCGACATATGTTTTCCGCCGTTGTGCTCTGAGGGGATCTCACGAATATATCGCGCCAGTAGCTATTGGTATTACCTGTCGAGCCAATATCCCAAGTCTTGGCCAAGTCTTGGCGAAAACCAATTAAGAACCGCAACATTTGACCAAATATTCAGCGAGTATATTCCAAGACCCGGCAAATGTTGACCGAATACTTGGCAAACACCTTTTAAGAACCGGCTTCAGTCGTACTTCTCAAGCACGGTCATAATTGATCGACAGCGTGATTTTTTTAAATGTAAATATATGAATCACTAGCTTTCTTCTTAAAGAAATCAGTAATTTACCTCCAAGTACCTGCTCAGGCAATTAGTGTCAGCGTTGATTTTGTTCCTGCGTCATTGTATCTAACTCCTGTTTTGCAAAAAAAAAAATAGTAGAACTTCCCATCGCAGCGTTCTAGGTGCGTTGGGGGTTGTCTACAACCTCCCCTGAAATGCGAGTTGTCATATCTATGAAAGCCGTGTTCTAACTGAGCAATGCTTACGCCTATTCGCCGAAGTTACGATGTCGCACACGTGATTTTGGAGGTTTGTCAGGTGTTTGAAAATCGGAGCTGACATCGGTGATCGTGTACTTCGAAGTTCGACGGACCCGTCGCTGGTGTGGCTGATGGTGCGTCCTGATTGGCTGGTTAGAGTCAGAGAGAGTGAAAGAGAAAGAGAGTGAGAGAGACATAAGAGAGAGAGAAAGAGAGAGAGAGAGAGAGAGAAAGAGAATGAGAGAGAAAGAAAGAGTGAGAGAGAGAAAGAGACAGAGTGAGAGAGAGAGAGAGAGAAAGAGAGATGGAGAGAGAGAGAAGAAAGTGAGAAAGAGAACGAAAGAGAAAGAGAGAGAGGGAGAAAGAGAGAGATAGAGAGAGATAGAAAGAGAGATAGAAAGAGAGAGAGAGGGAGAGAGAGCAGGCAGGCTTGTCAAAGTAAACACCTGTTGTTCGCCATTCTTATATTCGGTTTGCTAGCAAAACGCTCGTTAAGAATACTGACACACATACAAAGAAACTTAACCAAAGAATGGTATAAATTTGTCAAAATTATATGTAGAATACATTAACAGTTTATTTAATTTGTTGCGTTGTTCAAATCGGAATTTAGTTGGAAGCCGCTTGGCCAAGTTCGGGCCATGTAGAGCTACACGACACGACGTGCAGCTCTGTGGTGAGGGCAGTCAATTTCGGCAGTGGTGTAGGCATACCATTATATTCAGCTAAGGCCCATTCGTATGCAGCAGTCCCCGAAAACACAATCGCCTACGTCATCGCCATTCGTTCACACACGTTACTATGCCGAATGAGAACACAGCCTGAAGGAGTTTGCATTTGATGTCTCCACGTCAGTCTATTTCTGGCTTAACTGTCATGACCCGTATTTGACAAATGAAATGTACCTCTGTGACCAACTCCATCACTGCTTGAGAGAGACTGAAGACCGTGTACGAGATATCTTATTCTATTTCTTTGTGTAACATGTTGCAGAGTTCAGAAATGGAGTAAGGAAATGTTTCATGAGATGCAGCTTGAAAAATGCCGTTTAGAAGAAATCTCTGCAGATGCCTATGCGTTGTATAGAACAGTGTAAACTAGATTTCTTTTTCCAGTCTGCATAAACGCGCGCGCACACACACACACACGTACACACACACGCACACACACACACACACACATACACACACACACACTCACATACACACTAACACACACATACATGTGTGTGTAAATAATTATAAGGTTCGAAATGGGACAGTGAGACTGTCGAGGCTGACGAGAGCTACCCCATCGGCCAACAGCCCCAGGTTTATTTAAGTTTGTACCTTTTTTTTCTCTTTATTTCTCTATTCCCGTCGCTACATCCCACAGCCATTCCACAGCCATTCCTACAGATGAAACCGTGAAAATACCCTTCGATGCTAAAGTTTGATTCGTGAATTTCTTCTTCTTCTTCTTCTTCTTCTTCTTCTTCTTCTTCTTCTTCTTCTTCTTCTTCTTCTTCTTCTTCTTCTTCTCCTCCTTCTCCTTCTCCTTCTCCTCCTCCTCCTCCTCCTCCTCCTCCTCCTCCTCCTCCTCCTCCTCCTCCTCCTCCTCCTCCTCCTCCTCCTCCTCCTCCTCCTCCTCCTCCTCCTCCTTCTTCTTCTTCTTCTTCTTCTTCTTCTTCTTCTTCTTCTTCTTCTTCTTCTTCTTCTTCTTCTTCTTCTTCTTCTTCTTCTTCTTCTTCTTCTTCTTTCTTCTTCTTCTTCTTTCTTCTTCTTCTTCTTTCTTCTTCTTCTTCTTTCTTCTTCTTCTTCTTTCTTCTTCTTCTTCTTTCTTCTTTCTTCTTCTTCTTTCTTCTTCTTCTTCTTTCTTCTTCTTCTTCTTTCTTCTTCTTCTTTCTTCTTCTTCTTTCTTCTTATTCTGACTTCTTCTTATTCTGACTTCTTCTTACTTATTCATCTTCTTTTTCTTCTGCCTTCTTCTTACTTCTTCTTCTTACTTCTTCTGCCTTTTTCTGCCTTTTTCTTCCTTATTTTCCGCCTTCTTCCTCCTTCTTTATCTTTTTTTTTCTTTCATCTTTCTTTTCTGTCATCTTTCTTTCCTTTTTCTTTTTCTTCTTCTTTCTTTCCCATCACTCGTTTCCTTCTTCTTTCCTTTCCTTCTTCTTATTAGTAGTCACTCGGGGTCCAGGAAGACAACATTGTTGAGTGGTCATCTTCTTTGGTGAGCACGCATGTGGCTTCGGAGACCGAAGTCCGAAGAGCGCAGGCGGTTGCAGATGATGCGTGGGACGCCAGTCGTCAGAGCAGAGGCGGGGGCGAGGCAGCCCTGCGTCTTCGCTCTCTTGCAGCGCCAAGGCGTTGACGGAGCTCCGCCTCAAGGTTGGCAGTGGCTGTTTTCGCTAGAGCGCGCCAGGCATCACGGTTGGAGGCAGCAGCCAGAGGCTCGCGAGGACGAAGATCTACTCACTTGAGGTTTGCCTTCATGTTGTCTTTTTACCTCTTCCTTGGTCATCCCCGGGGTGTGGCATTCCAGGACGAGTTTTCCACAGAACAGCTGTCTGGGAATCCTGGACTCGTCCATAGGAATGACACGTCCAGCCCATCGAGTCTGGGTCTGGAGGATCTTGTTTTCGCCACTTGTCGACCGCGCACGGTTAAGGACTTCCTGTTTTGGGAACTCGCTAATTTTCTCGTTTGTAATGATGTAACATTTGACCGTGACTTTTTGAAAGCCGGCAAAAAGAATCAAAGTTTAAAATCAATAGCTTTCATCCCATAATGCCAACTCTAGCTCTTTCGTCTGGAGGATGTCGTTCGATGCTACACAGAGCAAGCATGGCATCCGCTGAATAAGTGCTTGTTTGGTGTAGCTTTTCTCCCATAAATGAAGAAAATAGATGAGCGTAAGGGCAGAGAAAGCTATTGTGGAAGATAGGTAGCTTAGACGACAGCGAGCCAGCATGAAGCTGAAAAGAACCCCGAGGAGCTGAGATGTTCACCGTCTCGTTTTCTTGTTTGTGTGTTTACTTCTGTGCTTATCTCCATCTAATATATGTGATGACTTGATCAGTCGTCATTATGACCAGAGAATCAATAAGCTGGAATGGTGTGAGTTCGGTATTCATATGCAAAGTTACTATCAGAAGCCATTCTCGTAGTGTTGTCATCCATTATGCAACGTTCGAGCAGCGGCAGCGGGAATCCATGATCATATAACCTCATCTGTAGTGCACTATCTCTTCAGCCGCAAGCATCACTGATAGCGATAGCTGCGTACCCATGTTTAGACTTGATAAACGTTTCCACATTTCAACATTTCCTGTGGTTGTTTTCTGACATTGTGAAGTATAACTAATATTTTAGAGGGGTTTTCCTGTTGTTGTTTTTCCTAAGTCTCCGTTTTCTTCTTTGGGAAATGTCACGACATGATCTATCAAAAGCGGACACGAAGACCCAGACAACATTTTCACAGAGACTAATGCGACACAAAAGGTCGTCAGGTGTATCTGGTTGTGGTGTCATACGACAAGCTGCCGACTGAAACACTGTGCTTTATCTGGATACAGGTCTTTATCTGCTTGCGATGTAATACGAAATTCTGGCGACTGACCTCTTGTACTTCAGCGTTTGTGCTTGCAGGGCATATTTTTGGGGGGAATGTACTGCGCGATACGAGTGTAAATGTTGAGTCAGCTTGACCCAGACGCTGCCAGCACCCCAGTCTCCATGGGCCAGAAATCTAGGACTGATCTTTTCGTGATCAAATTATTAACGTTGCTATGCACGCGCATCATTTGTGATAGTCAGCCGTCCCAAGTGCATGAAGGTCCGGATATTGTGTTTTGTTTAGCGTCTGACAGGTGCTAAGAAAGTTATACATTTTACTCGTATCCAAAATATTTGTCGGAATAACTTTTTTTCCTTTCGCATACTTCAATAACGTTTACATTTACGAGTGTATATTCAAAAGCCCATAGCAAGATTCGGATGTGGGCTTTCTTTTTGCCCCGCTTTCCCTTGTCTCTCACACAGAGACGATCAAATTGTCCAAGCGGAGCCTAAGTCTAATAGTAAAGTACAAGGGGAAATTTGTTTAACACATCCAGAAGCAGAATCAAATCGTCCAGTCATATCTAAACTTTAATCGCAAAGACATATGTCTGCCCACTGTCCCACGCGAAAGACGGCAGCACACAGCGCAGACATTTCTCCGACAGTCTCGATCTGAAAACTCTAGTGAAGGACCGAGTCCCCCGTGCAGCAAAGAAAGCAACGCTCACACGAGTAGAAGCCACGACTACAACTGAAACCTGCATTCAAAAACTCTCAGTGGAGCATGTCCGGTGGGTTTTTTATTTCCTTTCGCGGCAGCTTGCTCGGGTGTGTGAAGGCGTGCATGCGTTGCACTGCGCAAAGAAAAGACATGCTGTGGGGAGACTAATAAACAACCTTTCTGTGCGAGCTGCAGACACCCTGAGGGCTTAGTCAGGACCAGAACAGGTTCTAGTGGCAAGGAGGGCCTTTGACTACAGGACAACGACCCCTTAAACCTGCTTTGCAAACAACCACCTGGGAGTTGATCTTCGGTTCATTTGCTTCCCCCCACTCCCATCCCCCACACCCTTTCCACCCCCACCCACCCACTCCCATCTCTCTCTCTCTCTCTCTCTCTCTCTCTCTCTCTCTCTCTCTCTCTCTCTCTCTCTCTCTCTCTCTCTCTCTCTCTCTCTCTCAAATTCACCCACCATTCTCTGTCCTTTAAGATTAATCACACTTAAACCACAGGTGCACTCGAGTATGGGCGGAGTGCATATTCTGACCGCCCACGAAAGAGACGCCTGCTCATATGAGGACGTTGTGCCAGCATGAATGTGCTCATAGATGCAATCTGCCTGCTGAGAAAAGATGCTCGCCCGCGTGGAAAGGACCGACTTCTCTGTGATTTGCCTGTTTGAATACATCATGTGTACTGCACGAATGCGCATTCGAGAGGCGTAGTCCCTGCTGTGAAAAGCGTTCGGTGACTCGGACAGACGTCTCCCAACGCACATTTCGTTTTGGAGTGAACGATCCTTGATGCAAAGTGCGCGGTGACGGTGTTTTCTTAGATCTGTGTAGCCGTTTCATGTGGGTTAACTTGCTCGAAAACGGGTGTTTAATAATAATAATAATAATAATAATAATAATAATAATAATAATAATAATAATAATAATAATAATAATAATAATAATAATAATAATGGATATATCTATAGCGCTTATTCTCAGGTGAGCTCTAAGCGCTTTACAGTCTCGTTCACACATCACAAGCAGACAATCGGATACAAGCAAATCACGTAGGCAATCAACACTAGCAGCTAAAGCAAGCACAATCAGAGCAAGCATACAAACACATAACATTAACAAGCAAGCAGGCAGAATAATCCAACACAGTTGAAACAAGCATACAACAAAGAAAATAAACAAACAAGCAGGCAAAATAATCGAACACAATCAAGCAGGCATACCAACACAGTAGATAAACAAGCAAGCAGACAACCAATCGACAATCTAAACAAGAATGAAATAAGCAAATGAAGAGAACAAACAAGCAAGCAAACACAAACGAGATAAGTGAATCAAAAACAAAATATTTACAAAATACAATTACGAGAATATGTACAGGGAGCCGTGAAGTTGAGCGGGTGGGGTCAGTGGGAGGGAGGGGGGGGGGGGGGGGGCTATTTGGCAGATGTGTATGCAAGAGAGAACAGGTGTGTCTTTAGATCAGCGCGGAAAGAATCAGAGTCGGAAGAGGGATACAGACGAAGATTAGCAGGGAGAGAGTTCCAGACGAGAGGAGCGGAGGCAAAGAAAGAGCGGTCACCAAAAGATGATTTCATTTTACGAGGGACGAGGGTGGTGGTGTTTGCTGAAGAGCGAAGTGTTCTGCGTGGCGTGCAAGTGTCTATGAGGGCTGTGAGGTACGCGGGTCCTGTCTGTGTGAATGCGTTGAAAGATAAGTATGCAATTTTGTAAATGATACATTCCTCGACACGGAGCCAGTGTAGTTTCTGAAGGTGGGGGGTGATATGCTCAAATTTGCGGACTCTGCAGATCAGGCGAGCGGCGTTGTTCTGCAGTTTTTGTAACCTGTCAATGAGATACTCGGGACAGCCATAAAGCAAAGCATTACAATAATCTAGCTTGGATAGAATGAATGCTGAGACAAGGGTCTTGGCAGCTTGCCCAGAGAGGTAGTGACGGATTGAACGGATGCGACGGAGCTCTAAGTTCACAGAACGAATGATGGTCTGAACCTGTGCATGCATAGTGAGGTGGGAATCTAACGTAACGCCTAGATTGTTCACTGTATTAGAAAAGGAGACAGTAGCATTGCTGATGGTGATGGACTCTGGGAGCTGGACAGAGGTAGACAAGCGTGGTGAGGAGGCAACCATTACCTCGGTCTTCTCATCATTTAGTTTTAGCTTATTGAATGTCATCCATGACTTGACGTCAAGGATACATGCTTGCATTGAGTGCATACTTAATTCATTCAGGTATGTCGTCGTAAGTTTCAGAAAGGAACAAAAAAGTATTGCTGTTGTATCCGCACGCTACACAGAGGGACGGGCACGGTCCTGACTGACTTCAGCGCTCAGATTACTCACTCCTGTGCCGACATCATAGTGTTCGTAAAGTCGATAACTTTGTACACCAGTCCTGTGTCGCTCATCACCCTGTGCAAGGGGGGAGTCCTGTCGCGCCTCTCTGCCGCCTCTTTGAGAAAAGCCTGTCGTCGTAGAAAAAGGTTCATGTAGCGGCAGCCACTGCAACCCAGACGATGACCGCTGGGAGCGCACTGCCTGATCAAAAGAAGTTTGAGACACAACAAGACTTTGAGAAATAGTAAAGAACGCATATAAAGATAGCATGCAGGAGGCAGCTTGATGGCCTGATCTTTCCAGAGAGAAGTCGCTAGTGTCGGATGTGAGATCTCACCTGAGATAGACAGAAACTGAGCAGCGACGACAAGCTCTGGCTGTGTCCAATCCCCCCCCCCTCTCTCTCTCTCTCTCTCTCTCTCTCTCTCTCTCTCTCTCAGTGTATCTTTCTCTTTGTCTTTCTGTTTATTTTTCTGTCCGTCTGTCCGTCTGTCTGTCTATCTGTCCGTCCGTCCGTCCGTCCATCCGTCTGTCTGTCCGTCCTGCTTATCTGTCCGTCTGTCTGTCCGTCCTGCTTATCTGTCCGTCTGTCTGTCCTGTTTGTCTAACTTGCTGCCTGCCTGCCTGCCTGTTTGTCTGTCTGTTTGTCTGTGTGTGTGTGCGTGCGTGCGTGCGTGTGTGTGTGTGTGTGTGTGTGTGTGCGTGTGTACATGTACATTGATCCTGAATCAAGGATTAAAGCGATAGACGAGACAACGAATATATATCAATCACTTGAGATGTCATTGTTGGCGCTTGAAGGGAACAATTTTAACGAACTCTTGCACGTGAGTTTGCGCGCACACACACACACACACACACACATAAACGCACACGCACACACACACACACACACACACACTTTTTCTTGGTACATGTACATGCGTGTTTCCGTGCATGTGTGTGCGTGTGTGTGTGTGAGAGAGAGAGAGAGAGAGAGAGAGAGAGAGAGAGAGAGAGAGAGAGAGAGAGAGAGGGGGGGGGGGGCACTTATTTCAATAGGGTCACATCGCAGACAAATAATAACTACTGTTTCGCAGAGCAAATAGCTCTTGACCCTTAGAAGTTCATTTATCAATTCCGGCAGCCATTTACCAAACCTATCGATGGCAAGCCCTCATGTCCTGATCGAATGGCACTACGGCAGTGTAAGGTTCCTTACTCTATACTTGATTTGTTGAGTAATCTTGCCTTCATCTCGCACTATTTCCAGTCTTCATTACTGTGAAGACCAAACACGAGGTTGAACGTTTGCCAGCATGTTTTATTTCTGAGTGACGTCACATGTCTTTTTCCCGCAAGAGTGCTGAATGCACCAAGGGACATAATCCAACACTCTCCCTTATAAGTTTTAACGTAGTTAAAATAAAACAACAATTCCACATCTTCAAATGCTAACTTAAAGGTCATTGAATGGAACCAGTTTATTTCCAGCTCGACTTGAAACTTGTGAAAATAAAATGAAAAGTTCAAAACTGTCTTCTCCCAACTGGTAAAACAATCTGACAAAGAGAAAGTTAAATTGCTTTTGCAAACAAAACTCTAACAATCACGACCGATGAAATTACAAATCATGTCTGTCAGGGGGCTTGCGTGCTCTCTGGGGTCTTTCAGCTAGGGCTGAAACAGGCCTGTTGAACGTGGCTGGCCGAGGTGATGGCTCTGCAAGACCTGGAGGTAATTGAATGCCTTCGTCTGGAACCTCTGAAGACGGACCAGCTGACCCTGGAGAACGGGCAATGCGAGGAGTCGTTTTCCAGTCAACAACACTTTGTATGTACATTGATCACTTTCTCCGTCAAGGGAAAAATAACAGCCAAAGAGACCCGATGAAAATTGAGCATGTTGATAAATTGTGTTATTATAATACACAGTTGAGAGGACTCACGGCATGACCTCTGACCCTGCAAAACTGGATATCATGTGAGAACAGCAAGCCAGGGCTACTGCTGTGCAAATGTTATACGGACACGTGCGTCGCTGTCCTCGCACGTGTACTGCATACTCAGTGCGCCCGTACACACTGAGTACGCCTCATAACGCTGAGTACGCCCCATAATACTGAGTACGCCCCATAACACTGAGTACGCCCCATAACGCTGAGTACGCCCCATAACGCTGAGTACGCCCCCTAACACTGAGTACGCCCCATAACACTGAGTACGCCCCATAACGCTGAGTACGCCCCCTAACACTGAGTACGCCCCATAACGCTGAGTACGCCCCATAACGCTGAGTACGCCCCATAACACTGAGTACGCCCCATAACACTGAGTACGCCCCATAACGCTGAGTACGCCCCATACAGCTGAGTACGCCCCATAACGCTGAGTACGCCCCATAACGCTGAGTACGCCCCATAACGCTGAGTACGCCCCATAACACTGAGTACGCCCCATAACGCTGAGTACGCCCCATAACACTGAGTACGCCCCATAACACTGAGTACGCCCCATAACACTGAGTACGCCCCATACAGCTGAGTACGCCCCATAACACTGAGTACGCCCCATAACGCTGAGTACGCCCCATAACACTGAGTACGCCCCATAACGCTGAGTACGCCCCATAACACTGAGTACGCCCCATAACACTGAGTACGCCCCATAACACTGAGTACGCCCCATAACGCTGAGTACGCCCCATAACACTGAGTACGCCCCATAACACTGAGTACGCCCCATAACGCTGAGTACGCCCCATAACGCTGAGTACGCCCCATAACACTGAGTACGCCCCATAACACTGAGTACGCCCCATAACGCTGAGTACGCCCCATAACGCTGAGTACGCCCCATAACACTGAGTACGCCCCATAACACTGAGTACGCCCCATAACACTGAGTACGCCCCATAACACTGAGTACGCCCCATAACACTGAGTACGCCCCATAACACTGAGTACGCCCCATAACACTGAGTACGCCCCATAACACTGAGTACGCCCCATAACACTGAGTACGCCCCATAACACTGAGTACGCCCCATAACACTGAGTACGCCCCATAACACTGAGTACGCCCCATAACACTGAGTACGCCCCATAACACTGAGTACGCCCCATAACACTGAGTACGCCCCATAACACTGAGTACGCCCCATAACACTGAGTACGCCCCATAACACTGAGTACGCCCCATAAC